>CM046387.1:14187292-14211836 GCA_025413485.1 Ficus microcarpa
ATAGTTTTGTATTCGGTTGTTTTGACTGTATATATTGTTGGGATCTATAGGTGCCCTAAGGATAGAAAATCTTAGGGATTTTCTGTAAATATGACATTTTGATATTAATAAGAGGAAATTATTCATGTTTAATAAGTTGTGTCCTATTTACTTTCATTTGTTGATTGTATAATTATTTTGAGCAAACATAAAATACTCCTAGGCTGTTGGTAATATATCGAATTACCATATGTATACGGGGTATGCATAGAAGACGTGGTAATTTGATAACAGTCTAAATAAATAGTCCGCAATCAACGGAATAAGATTTGGGGATCTTATTCATGATAAGATTGTAAAGGTTGTCTACTTCCTTGGAGGGATGGTTGTCTTGACCATCGGATAGGTTCCGAGTAGAAACTTTAATGTATACCAGTATTGAGGTATGACATTGGACTGGACCTAAAGTGTTAATTGATTCGGTTTAATAATTCCGTTTATAAGAATCAATGATACTTTGATTATCATCCTGCATTAATCTTAATCCTGAAATGATTACTTGAGTTCGCATCCATGACTTATGTACTTTGATGCACTAAAGGTGAGACACTGTTAATTCATGGTCAACATACTTGTGTTTTGGGTGCATGACTTATGGATGGAGAAATCAAGATTCATAGATACGGAATCCATAGCTATCTTAATGATAGTAAATGTTATCTACTTAAAGGTATTATTCGGGGATTGAAAGATAGTATAACAAGATCTTGCCATCGGTTTACTTTGTGTTCTCTGGTGGTTTTCCAATTGTATGGTTTTACAATTGGTGGTTCTTTCAATGGAGAATAATTGAACTTTAAGTTAAAATGATTGAAAAGGTAAAACGGAAAAAGTCCTTAATTCAATCATGGATAACATATGGGGATTAAGCAAGCGATGAATAAATCATGGAAGAAGCACTACGTGAGAGAGCTTTCGTAATACGGTATGTAAACAGGAGTTCAGCTTCAAACTTTTAGTGGAATAGTTTTGAAGTTGATAATTGATGGATAATTAATCTGGGATTAATTTTTCACAATTATAGGAGCCTCTTTACATATTTCCATCGGGTCCCTCTATTAGCTCATATAGTTCCACGAAGCGTCTCGGGATTTGTTCCTAATGAGATCGGTAAATTGTAAATGGAATTTTGTAATGTCTATTAAGACATGGTACTCTCTAACATGCAATCCAGAAAGGATTGACATGTGAAATTTGTAGACAAATGATTTGTCAACATGTGATTGGTTAATTTGAATTTTGAAAATAAGATTGTATTTGAATTTTGGAAAACAAAATTTTTCTCTCCTAATTAAAAGTGGGTGCACGTTTTTAATTGTATGGAGGGAAGAAAATTTTGTTTCAAAATTATTTAAATATATTCCTAACATTTAATTATTAATTGGTTTAAATAATGGAGATTATTTCATGAATTTTTCTTTCCTAATTAAAGAGGTGCATGGTTTTTGTGAGGAAAGAAAATTTTGAAATATTTCATTAATTTAAATTAATTAATATGGATAATGTTTATGGAAAATATTTATTCAAATATGTGAATCCTATTTAAATTCGAAAAGGTTTAAAAGAAGTTTGAATCTAGATAGGACTAGGATCTTTTGACTAGTCTAGATTCTTGATTTAAAATTTAAACCACCAATCAAGATTTCTCTCACTTTGTGGCCGAATTTTAAAGGGGATTTCCTCTTGAAATTTGTTTTTAGGTTCAATGAATCTAGCCCTAAAGTTGTATGATCTTTTGGTTCAAGATTTATCCGGAAAATAATTATTAATTATTTTTCAAGTAGGAGATAAATTTTGAAAAGGATTGTAATACTATATAAAGGCTAGGAGTTCTTGAAAAAAATTTTTTGATAATTTTAAAAAAAAAACGTTTTTTTAATAATTAAAAAAAAAAATTTTTTTCTTCCACATCAAAAATTCGGCTTTCTTGTGAGAGAGAAAAAGAAAGAAAATTCCATTGAATCAAAACTGCGAGAAAGGTTAAACCGAGTGATTATTTTCATAGGAGGTTAACCGGTTTCTGTTTTGTAGTTTTGAAGAAAGAAGTTGGATCAATTCTCAACGAGGATCATCGGAATTGAGAAGGAGGGATCTAGACTTCGGAAAGAAATACCGGTCGCTTGGATTCATAGAACGTGTGCCCACACACACTTTGAGACGTGGAACTCGAGAATAGTAGAGAAGACACGTTGGTCAAACGCTCTAGCAATTCCGGAATCCAAGAAATAAGGTACGCTTGATCATGAATTAATTTATTGTTATATGCATCATGAGCTTCTTTTCCGGAAACGGCATAAAATTTTTAAAACTTCCGCTGCGCCGTAACTCCAATACCGGATCCGATTTTTCCAACAACTGGTATCAGAGCCAACTCATGATCATGCATATAATATAAATTATTTGATCAAATAAATTTCTCTCCATGCATTAATGAAATATTTTAGAGAGTTGGCACTCTAGGTTTTATTTTGAGTATGTTAAATATATTATGAATGGATGTATGGATGAATGCTTTATATTATTTTGATAATATATGATGCTTGTTCAATTTTGCCGGTCATGATTCCATAGAGGTTAGAATTTGTATCTAGGTTTTTCAAGTGTAATAGATGCGGTCTATAATCACCGCTAGGTCGTTCTTTCAATTCCTAGAAATTTTGTAAGCCGGAAACGGCATAGGAATTTTTTTGTAAAATTCGGGCTACAATGGATTCAAGGAGATTGAAGATGAACGAAGGTATGGAAATTTTCAAAGGATGTGATTTTTTTATTTTTGGAAATTTTTTTAATTAAAAAAAAAATTTTTTTTTTGTATTAAAAAAAAAAATCACAAGAATCTTTTGAAAATTTAATTTCCAATGATATGTGATTTTGATAATTTGGAAATCAAAATTGAAAATTTAAATTTAAATTTAATGGATATTATTATGAATTTTAAAATTTTGTGATTTAAATTTGAAATTTGGAAATTTCAAATTTTAAATTTGGAAATTTCAAAATTTAAATTTTAAAATTTAATAAACCGGATTTTTAATTTAAATTTTGATATTTTGTAATTTTGATTAAAATTAAAAATCACATATAATCTTTTTTGAAATTTAAATTTAATTTTAAATTTAAAAAGATGTGACATTGGAGAAGGAAGACACATTGAAGAAGGATACACGGCATGGATCTACAAATGAAGGCCGATATATGTTTCGGTTAATTTTTGTAAATTTTGCAATTTTCTTTTCTCTAGGATGGAATCATGATCCACGGCTATTTACATATTTTGCAAACCATGGATGATGACTTGCTATATGAATATGTAATACTATTTCATGATGTATTGATAACATGCCATATAGACTAGGGAGTGCCACTCAATAAATATTGTTTATGCATAAAAAACAAAAACCCTAATTTAAAAGATTGAGTGGGAGAAGGTTTTACACACTAAGACCTACGGCCTCCATCGTTGGTCCAATAGTTACGCATGGTAGTGCCTACTACTCGGTTTCGATCCGAGAATTCCCTTCGGATAGGTATCTTACCTAGAGCGCACACTGATTTGGATTTCCGAAAGGATAACAATTTTGGGCATATTTTATGTTTAGATCACCCCTCGGTGGCGGATGTAAAATATGGATTCAAAATTGGAAACGATGGTTACACACTCATACTACTTTATTTATTAACCCTCCCTCGAGGCTCTGTTATGTAAATTAGTGGCCAAATAAACGATAGTTAATATATATTTAATGGAGTTTGTTCCATGGATGAATATGTATTAATCGGAAGGGATCCGTGTTCTTGGCTAGTTATTCTATGACTACCCCTCGGTAGCTTAGAAAGCGGTAGCTAGGAATTGTCGTTGTAAGGTATGTGTTTTAAGGGTTTTACACATGAACATTTAGATTGCATATAGATCTTTTTGTTTCATTACAAAATCATATTTTATAAACTGATAGGATGTTTGCTCATACTTATTACATGTTTTCTTATTATAGATCAAAATGTCAAGCCCTTTATCTGTGATACTTACGCAAAACAAATTAACTGGCGAGAATTTTAATGACTGGAAAAGGAACTTGCTAATCGTCCTAAACTTTGAGAAACACAGTTTTGTCCTAACCCAACCTCGACCACCTACGCCTACGATCGATGCTCCTGATAGGGATTTTGTAGCGCTTGAGCGCTGGGACAATTCCAACCTTAGTGCCATGTGCTATATTCGGGCGAGCATGTCTAACGTGCTCCAGAAACAGCATGAGGAACATCAAACTGCTAGGCAGATCATGGATAACCTGGAGGAAATGTTTGGTGAACAAACTATCCAGGCTAAGACCGATGCTATCAAAGGTCTCATGAACTGCAGGCAGAAGGTTGGAACTCCCATCAAGGAGCACATGATGACAGTCATGGCTTATTTGTCTGAAGCTCAGGCAAATGGGGCTGAGATCGATGCTGCAACTCAACTGGTTATGGTTTTTCAAACCTTATCCAAGGATTTCGATTTGTTTCAGGCATCCTACAACCTTAACCGGAAGGAGATGTCTTTAACGGAATTGATGAAAGAGTTGCAAGCCTTTGAGAACATTTTTAAGGGTTCTGGATCTAAGGCTGAGGCAAATTTGGCTGAACCTAGTTCGTCTGTTCCTAATCCCAAAAGGAAGAAGGAAAAAGGGAAGAACAAGGGGAATAAGCCTGCGGTGAATGCACCTGCTTCTAAGAAGTCTACCAAGACTAAGAAGCAAAAGGTGGACCCCAAAAAGGTTAAGTGCTTTCACTGTGGGAAGAAAGGACATTTCAAGAAGGATTGCCGAGATTTCCTGGCTTTGCAAAAGCAGAAAGGTAATTTCAATGTCCTGTATCTTGAGGGTTGTTTAGTGGAAGAATCTAAGGACAATTGGGTTATAGATTCTGGAGCTACTAACCATGTTTGTATTTCTCTACAGGGGTTCAAGGTAACGAGAAGTCTGCATGAGGAGGACTTTACGTTAAGAACCGGCGATGGGACATTGGTGCGAGCTGAAGCAGTGGGAGAAGTGCATCTTTATTTTGATGAATTTAGGTTTATTGTTTTGAGACATTGTTTTTATGTTCCTAATTTTAAGAGGAACCTAATTTCGGTAGCTTGTTTAATTAAAGATTCTTATTCAGTTTCTTTTAATAATAAAGTTGTTATTAGGAAAAACAATTCTCTTATCTGTAATGGATGGATGCATGGAAATCTTTATTTTATCAAACCTAAGATGCACTCACTGCTTGATACAGAATTGGAAAAGAACTCTAAAAGACATAAGTCTTCTCACTCTAACAAATCATATCTTTGGCATTTACGACTTGGTCACATAAGCCTTAACAGAATTCAAAGGATGGTAAAAGATGAATGCCTCGACTTGTACGAGGTTGAACCTTGGCCACAATGCGAATCCTGTTTGGAGGGCAAGATGACTAAACGGCACTTTGCTGCCAAGGATGGTCGTGCCGAGAAACTTTTAGAACTTGTGCATACAGATGTTTGTGGTCCCATGAACATAGAAGCACGTGGTGGGTATGAGTATTATATCACTTTTATTGATGATTACTCAAGGTATGGATATGTCTATTTAATGACCCGCAAAAGCGAAGCCTTTGACAAGTTCAAAGAGTTTCGGGCTGAAGCGGAGAAACAATTAGGCAAGTCCATTAAGACACTTCGATCGGATCGAGGTGGGGAATACCTATCGGATGAGTTCTTAGGATATTTGATAGAGAATGGGATACAATCCCAGTTGACTGCACCTGGTACTCCTCAACAGAATGGTGTAGCTGAGAGAAGGAATAGGACCCTATTGGATATGGTCCGGTCTATGATGAGTTATTCCACTTTACCTTTATCATTTTGGGGGCACGCCATACAAACTGCATGCTATCTTCTGGATAACGTTCCCTCCAAATCGGTTCCTAAAACTCCTTATGAGTTATGGACGAGTAGGAAACCTAATTTGAATCATATTCGAATTTGGGGTTGTCCGGCACACGTCCTGGATAAGGAAGCGAAGAAATTGGAGTCACGATCAGAAGTGTGCTTGTTTGTTGGCTATCCAAAAGGGACAAAAGGTGGTCTGTTCTATAATCCAAAGCAAAATAAAGTCTTTGTTTCAACACATGCAACATTCCTTGAGGAAAGTTACATGGAAGACTTTAAACCTCGTAGCAAAGTAGTGCTTGAGGAGATGACTTCGGGTTTGGATGTTCCTAAAGTCACAGAAAACCCTGCGGAAAAATCACTAAAGAATCAACAACCACAGGAGCTTCGTCGTAGTGGGAGGATTATCAGGGAACCTGAAAGGTACATGTTCAGTGGTGAAGTTTATGAAGCAGAATCCATAGAACATATTGATGATCCGGCTACGTACAAGGAAGCTATGGAGGATGTTGATTCTAGTCTTTGGCAAAAGGCTATGAACGCCGAGATGGAATCTATGGATTCCAACGGAGTCTGGAAACTTGTAGACTTACCCCAAGGCATAAAACCGATTGGGTGTAAGTGGGTATACAAGAGGAAGAGAGGTGTGGATGGGAAAGTGGAAACTTTCAAGGCAAGACTTGTAGCGAAGGGCTATACGCAGAAAGAAGGAATCGACTATGAAGAAACCTTCTCGCCTGTAGCAATGCTTAAGTCAATCCGCATTCTTTTATCCATTGCGGCTGCTCTCGATTATGAGATCTGGCAAATGGATGTCAAGACAGCTTTCTTAAATGGCTCTCTTGAGGAAGATATCTATATGATACAACCAGACGGATTCAAGGCAAAAGGCCAAGAAGACAAAGTATGCAAGTTGCTTAAATCCATTTATGGATTAAAGCAAGCATCTCGTTCTTGGAATATTAGGTTTGATCAAGCGATCAAAACTTATGGATTCAAACAAAACATTGATGAACCATGTGTTTATAAATGTATCAAGAACGAGAAAGTGGTGTTCCTTGTACTCTATGTGGATGATATATTGCTTATTGGAAACGATGTGGCAATACTATCATCTGTCAAAGTTTGGTTAGCCAAACAGTTTGACATGAAGGACTTAGGAGAAGCTAGTTATGTTCTTGGTATTCAACTCTTTAGAGATAGAAAGAACAAAACGATAGCACTCTCCCAAGCTTTATACATTGATAAAGTACTTGAGAGGTTTTCTATGAAGGATTCCAAGAAAGGTGCTCAACCTTTCAGGATTGGAATCAAACTTTCTAAAGATGACTGTCCCAAGACATCGGAAGAAAGGGAGCGTATGAAAAATGTACCTTATGCATCAGCAGTAGGTAGTCTTATGTACGCTATGTTATGCACTAGGCCTGACATTTGTTTTGCGGTTGGTATGGTAAGTCGATATCAGTCGAATCCGGACCGAACCATTGGGCTGCGGTCAAGCATATACTCAAGTATCTACGGAGAACGAGGGATTATATGCTAGTGTATTCCGGTCAGGACCTTGTTCCTATAGGATATACTGATTCTGATTTTCAATCAGATCAGGATTCAAGGAAATCGACTTCAGGATCTGTCTTCACCCTTGGAGGTGGTGCCGTTGTGTGGAGGAGTGTTAAGCAATCTTGTATTGCTGACTCGACCATGGAAGCCGAGTATGTGGCAGCCAGTGAGGCATCAAAGGAAGCGGTTTGGCTCCGCAGGTTCCTTAGTGACCTTGAGGTCGTTCCTGGTATGGATAAAGCTATGGTGCTCTACTGTGACAACAGTGCAGCAGTAGCTAATACCAAGGATCCTAGGCATCATAAGAGGAGTAAGCACATTGACAGAAAATATCACATTATCAGAGGCTTTGTTGAGAGTGGAAATGTGACGGTTTGCAAAATCGCATCGGAGGACAATCTTGCTGACCCGTTCACGAAGACTTTGGTGGCCAGAAGATTCGAAGAACACGTCGAAGGCATGGGGATGCGTAATATGTCACATTTACTCGCTTAGGGCAAGTGGGAGATTGTTGGGATCTATAGGTGCCCTAAGGATAGAAAATCTTAGGGATTTTCTGTAAATATGACATTTTGATATTAATAAGAGGAAATTATTCATGTTTAATAAGTTGTGTCCTATTTACTTTCATTTGTTGATTGTATAATTATTTTGAGCAAACATAAAATACTCCTAGGCTGTTGGTAATATATCGAATTACCATATGTATACGGGGTATGCATAGAAGACGTGGTAATTTGATAACAGTCTAAATAAATAGTCCGCAATCAACGGAATAAGATTTGGGGATCTTATTCATGATAAGATTGTAAAGGTTGTCTACTTCCTTGGAGGGATGGTTTGTCTTGACCATCGGATAGGTTCCGAGTAGAAACTTTAATGTATACCAGTATTGAGGTATGACATTGGACTGGACCTAAAGTGTTAATTGATTCGGTTTAATAATTCCGTTTATAAGAATCAATGATACTTTGATTATCATCCTGCATTAATCTTAATCCTGAAATGATTACTTGAGTTCGCATCCATGACTTATGTACTTTGATGCACTAAAGGTGAGACACTGTTAATTCATGGTCAACATACTTGTGTTTTGGGTGCATGACTTATGGATGGAGAAATCAAGATTCATAGATACGGAATCCATAGCTATCTTAATGATAGTAAATGTTATCTACTTAAAGGTATTATTCGGGGATTGAAAGATAGTATAACAAGATCTTGGCCATCGGTTTACTTTGTGTTCTCTGGTGGTTTTCCAATTGTATGGTTTTACAATTGGTGGTTCTTTCAATGGAGAATAATTGAACTTTAAGTTAAAATGATTGAAAAGGTAAAACGGAAAAAGTCCTTAATTCAATCATGGATAACATATGGGGATTAAGCAAGCGATGAATAAATCATGGAAGAAGCACTACGTGAGAGAGCTTTCGTAATACGGTATGTAAACAGGAGTTCAGCTTCAAACTTTTAGTGGAATAGTTTTGAAGTTGATAATTGATGGATAATTAATCTGGGATTAATTTTTCACAATTATAGGAGCCTCTTTACATATTTCCATCGGGTCCCTCTATTAGCTCATATAGTTCCACGAAGCGTCTCGGGATTTGTTCCTAATGAGATCGGTAAATTGTAAATGGAATTTTGTAATGTCTATTAAGACATGGTACTCTCTAACATGCAATCCAGAAAGGATTGGACATGTGAAATTTGTAGACAAATGATTTGTCAACATGTGATTGGTTAATTTGAATTTTGAAAATAAGATTGTATTTGAATTTTGGAAAACAAAATTTTTCTCTCCTAATTAAAAGTGGTGCACGTTTTTTAATTGTATGGAGGGAAGAAAATTTTGTTTCAAAATTATTTAAATATATTCCTAACATTTAATTATTAATTGGTTTAAATAATGGAGATTATTTCATGAATTTTTCTTTCCTAATTAAAGAGGTGCATGGTTTTTGTGAGGAAAGAAAATTTGAAATATTTCATTAATTTAAATTAATTAATATGGATAATGTTTATGGAAAATATTTATTCAAATATGTGAATCCTATTTAAATTCGAAAAGGTTTAAAAGAAGTTTGAATCTAGATAGGACTAGGATCTTTTGACTAGTCTAGATTCTTGATTTAAAATTTAAACCACCAATCAAGATTTCTCTCACTTTGTGGCCGAATTTTAAAGGGGATTTCCTCTTGAAATTTGTTTTTAGGTTCAATGAATCTAGCCCTAAAGTTGTATGATCTTTTGGTTCAAGATTTATCCGGAAAATAATTATTAATTATTTTTCAAGTAGGAGATAAATTTTGAAAAGGATTGTAATACTATATAAAGGCTAGGAGTTCTTGAAAAAAATTTTTGATTTTTTAAAGAAAAAAAACGTTTTTTAATAATTAAAAAAAAAATTTTTTTTTCCACATCAAAAATTCGGCTTTCTTGTGAGAGAGAAAAAGAAAGAAAATTCCATTGAATCAAAACTGCGAGAAAGGTTAAACCGAGTGATTATTTTCATAGGAGGTTAACCGGTTTCTGTTTTGTAGTTTTGAAGAAAGAAGTTGGATCGAATTCTCAACGAGGATCATCGGAATTGAGAAGGAGGGATCTAGACTTCGGAAAGAAATACCGGTCGCTTGGATTCATAGAACGTGTGCCCACACACACTTTGAGACGTGGAACTCGAGAATAGTAGAGAAGACACGTTGGTCAAACGCTCTAGCAATTCCGGAATCCAAGAAATAAGGTACGCTTGATCATGAATTAATTTATTGTTATATGCATCATGAGCTTCTTTTCCGGAAACGGCATAAAATTTTTAAAACTTCCGCTGCGCCGTAACTCCAATACCGGATCCGTTTTTACCAACATATATATGTAGGATGGCAAGTGGTAGCCACTTCCATCCGAAACTCTGTCCGTTTTTATGTAAAAATATGAACATTATGTTGTATATAAGACAGTATATTTTGTACCGTATGTACTTTTGATATGATATGTACCCTTGATTTTGTACTCAAAGGGACCGTGCGTATCACGGGATATATGACAAGATGATATGTTATGATGTCATGATATGTTAAGTATGTATGTTATGCTTTATTAAGTATGTATATGTTATGCTATGATATGTATGTTTATGTATGTCATGAATGTTATGCATGATAAGATGATATGTTGAGACTGTTATGGGAAGAAAGAATATTGTTAATATTCTTTTTCCTATATTAGGATTATAAAGATGGTTCGCACAAGAGGTAACACATCTGTCGATGCACCAGAAGATCCGCCACAGCCGGATATGGTGACACTAATGATGAATATACAACGACAGCTGCAAGAGCAGCAGCAAGAGATGGCAAGGTTTAGAGAGCAGTTGGAGCGGATGAATCAAGCTCCGCAAGTTCAAGCTGCGCCACCGCCAGTGCCGCCAGCACAGCCAGTGGTACCTCCGGTACCAAATGTGAATGTTCAACAGAGGCCCAACCAGCAGTGCCTCCACCTGCCGAAATTCCAGTGGCACCAGCTGCCATACCGGCAAATCCACCAGCAGTTCGGGAAGACATGTTATACGAGCGCTTCAGACGCATGAAGGCTCCTGAGTTCGAGGGATCTACAGACCCGATTGCTGCAGATAATTGGCTGATTGATATTCAGGTCATTCTGAATTTCATGAGGCTTACGGAGCAAGAGAAAGTCTTATGTGCCTCCTTTGCGCTGAAGAAGGATGCAAGGCACTGGTGGACGACGGTTGAAGCACGCCGGGATGTGATGGCCATGACATGGCAGGATTTTGTCCACGAGTTCCGGACAATGTACTACAACAGAGAAGTCCTTGCAGTGCAGCAGGATGAATTTACGAATTTCAGGCAGGGCTCATTGTCAGTAATGGACGCGGTTAAGAGGTTGAGCAGTTAGCCCGTCTATGCCCTAAACTGGTGCCCAATGAAGAATAAAAGGTACGGTTGATGATGAGAATGTTTCGCACTGATATTGCGAACTAGTCAGCACCGGCAACAGTCCGCCAGAGACGGTGTCAGAATGTGTTAGCAGGGCTGTTAGAGCTGAGTACTGGATAAACCGGATAAAGAAGCAAGGCCCAAATCTTCAAACCCGGAAAGAGGAAAAAGCTGCTGCAAAGACAAACCAGCCACGACCAGGTGGGGATACAAACCCAAAGGGACAAGCAAGTGGCTCTGGCCAAAGTCCCAAACAGTCTGGGAAGAACAAAAGGAAAGGAAACTTTAATGGCCAGGGACAACAGAAGAACTTTCCACAGAAGAAGAACAACCGAGGAAACGACGGTAACAATGTCACTTATCCTGTTTGTGACACCTGCGGAAAGAAGCACCCTGGAGTATGTAGAAAAGGGTCAAATGCTTGCTACCTTTGTGGTAAAGAGGGACACTTTGCCAAGAACTGCCTCAAAACAATCAAAACCCCCAACCTCAACATCAGAATCAGCAGCAGCAATACCAGAACCGCAACTCCAACCAGAGACAGATTCATGCGGTACAGGCTAGGCTGGAAGGACCAGCAATGATCCCGGGCAGAATTGAAGCGCCAGAACCTCTAGACCGGATCTATGCTTACACAAAGGGAGATGCAGAAGCCGGGACATCGCATGTGGTGACAAGTCAGATTTCTATCACCACCTATGATGTCATTGCCTTATTTGATTCCGGCGCTACGCACTCGTTTATATCACTAGAATTTGCCCAGAAGCTAGGAGGCAATGTTAAGAGAGTAAAACAACCTTTCAATGCTTCTTTACCATCCGGTGAAATTTTGTGTTCCAACTTCTGGATCCAAAATGTTCCCATCAGAATAAATGGCAGAGAATTAATTGCAGATCTCATCGCAATCAAACTTCATGATTTCGATGTGATCTTGGGGATGGACTTTTTGGGAAGATATAACGCTAGGATCGATTGCCGGAGACGCCGCATTTCGTTCAGCCCGATGGGAAGGATGAGTTTAATTTCCAGGGGCACCTAGAAATTCCACCACCAAGTTGGTGTCAGCCATAAAGCTTGGAAAATGTTAGCTAATGGTGTCAAGGATATTTAGCTAACATGGTGGATAGAATCAAGAAAAGAGTTGATGCCGGAAGATGTTCCTATTATCAGGGAATATGTGGACGTATTCCCAGAAGAGTTACCAGGATTGCCTCCAGAGCGGGAAATTTCTTTCGAAATCGAATTGATACCCGGAGCTGCACCGGTATCAAAAGCTCCATACAGAATGGCACCCGCAGAGCTCAGGGAGCTTCAAGTACAACTACAGAGTTGTTAGACAAGGGGTTCATCAAGCAGAGCCATTCCCATGGGGAGCACCGGTCCTGTTTGTGAAGAAGAAAGACGGATCATTGCGATGTGCATCGACTACAGGGAGTTGAACAAGATTACCATCAAGAACAAATATCCTCTCCCAAGGATAAGATTTCAAGTCCCTTCTCAAAGATTGATCTGCGCTCAGGCTATCATCAACTCCGGATCAAGGAGTCAGATGTCTCGAAGACGGCCTTCAGGACTCGCTATGGGCACTATGAGTTTTTAGTAATGCCCTTTGGACTGACGAATGCCCCAGCTGCATTTATGGATCTGATGAACCGAGTATTCAGGGACTACCTGGATAAGTTTGTGATCGTTTTCATCGATGACATCCTGATTACTCGAGGTCCCAGGAAGAACATGAGCAGCATCTGAGGCTGGTGATGGAGATGTTGAGACAGCATCAACTGTATGCCAAATTCACGAAGTGTGAATTTTGGCTGGAGAAAGTTCATTTCTTGGGGCACGTGGTGACGAAGGAAGGAATCTCTGTAGATCCAACTAAGGTGGAAACAGTTAGCTCATGGCCAGCACCCAGGAATGTTACGGAAGTCAGAAGTTTTCTTGGGTTGGCAGGATACTACAGGAGATTCGTAGAAGGTTTTCGAATATTGCAGCACCTCTTACAGCTCTCACTCGAAGGAGAAGAAGTACGAGTGGACCCAGAAATGTGAGAAAATTTCCAAGAGCTTAAGAGGAAATTGACAAGCGCACCTGTGCTGATTATTCCTGATGTGGAAGCAGGAAATTTTGTGATATACAGTGACGCTTCCAAGAATGGGCTTGGAGCGGTGTTAATGCAGAATGGGAAGGTAGTGGCCTATGCATCCCGACAGCTGAAGAATCATGAGAAGAACTACCCTACCCATGACTTGGAATTGGCGGCAGTAGTTTTCGCTCTTAAGATTTGGAGACATTATCTGTACGGAAACAAGTGTGAGATTTACACTGACCACCAGAGTCTCAAATATATTTTTACTCAAAAGGAGTTAAATATGAGGCAAAGACGGTGGTTAGAACTAGTCAAGGACTACGACTGTGAAATCCTATACCATCCTGGTAAGGCCAACAGGGTGGCAGACGCACTAAGTCGGAAGTCAGTAGGCATGCTGATGTCTATTGGAGCATTTCCTAAACCTCTGCAGAAGGAGATTGTGGATTTCAACCTTGAAATGATAACGGGGAGATTGTCTTCGCTTGTTCTTAAGTCTGATCTGCTAGACGTCATCAAGGCACACCAAAGAAATGACTCTTCACTGTTGAAAGCCAGGCTTTTTAGTGAGAAGGGTAACGAATTCAAGACCTCGGATGACGGCATACTCCATTTGAGATGGAGAATCTGCGCTCCTGACGTAAAGAATTTGAAGGAACGAATCATGTCGGAGGCACACCAAACACCGTATTCAGTACATCCAGGAGCTTCCAAGATGTACAAGGATCTTAAAGAGACCTACTGGTGGCCAAACATGAAGAATCAGGTAGCAGAATATGTGTCAAAGTGCCTAACTTGTCAGAAAGTTAAGGCCGAACACCGACTTCCAGGAGGAGAGTTACAGAAGATCGAACTTCCAGAATGGAAATGGGAGCAAATCACGATGGATTTTGTCGTCGGATTACCCAGAACCTCGAGTGGAAACGATACGATTTGGGTCATTGTAGACCGACTGACCAAATCGGCGCACTTTATTGCGATTAAAGCCACACACTCCGTGGAGAAATTAGCAGGAATTTACGTGGCTCAAGTCGTCAGATATCACGGAATTCCAAGATCGATCATTTCTGATCGTGATGGGCGTTTCACGTCGCGGTTTTGGATGAGCGTTCACGCTGCCATGGGGTCAAGACTGAAGTTCAGTACTGCCTTTCACCCCCAAACCGACGGACAGTCCGAGAGAACCATACAGACCTTAGAAGACATGTTGAGGTCATGCGTCCTAGATTTCAAGGGAAATTGGGATGAAAAGCTGTCATTGATAGAATTCTCCTACAACAATAGCTATCATGCCTCGATAGGGATGGCTCCGTTCGAAGCTTTATATGGAAGGAAGTGCCGATCGCCGATTCATTGGCAAGAAGTCGGGCAGAAACAGCTGCAGACCACAGACTTCATCGAAAAGACCTCCGAGGACATTAAAAAGATTAAAGAAAGACTTGATGTAGCTTTTAGCCGACAGAAGAGTTACGCAGATAAACGCCGAAGGCCGCTAGAGTTCCAGGTTGGTGATGCCGTTTTCATCAAAATTGCTCCAATGAAAGGAATAATGCGGTTCGGTAAGAAGGGAAAGCTCAGTCCGAGGTATACAGGGCCATTTAAGATTCTTGAGAGGATTGGAAAAGTCGCATATAGGCTTGCTTTACCGCCAGAATTAGCCTCAATGCACGACGTATTCCATGTTTCGATGCTGAAAAAGTATGTTCCCGATCTTTCTCATGTGCTCAGCCAGGAACCAGTGGAGGTTCAAACAGATTTGACTTATGAAGAGAAGCCTGTTAGGATCCTCGACAGGGAAAATAAGGTCTTGAGGAATAGAGTTATACCTATGGTTAAAGTTTTGTGGCGAAACCATAAGGTAGAAGAAGCAACATGGGAGCCAGAGGATACGATGAAGAAAGACTACCCAGAATTGTTTTAATTTTCGAGGACGAAAATTTTTAAGGAGGGTAGATTGTAATATCTGGTTTTCATGTCTACTAATTCTTGTAAGAATTAATACATGTGCAGTTTATGCAATTATATGGAAAAGTTCAGTCCAGAACTTTCAGATGTGTTTTGTGGGTTTTTATAGCCTAAACAGACTCAAAACTGATATTTCGGACGATAAGGAGTGAAAACTGATCATTTTATGAAAAGTCAAAATTTTGACCGAAAAGTCAACCGTTGACCCGAAAAGTCAACGTTTGACCAAAATAGTCGAAATTGAGTATCATGAATTTTAAGATCAGTTTTTCACGAAAAAGACTACCGAAACTCATTTTTATTAACAGATAATGAAAATGAGACTTCGAATATTCTATTTTAAAATCAGGCGATTTTTCTAAGCTCATAGGGCAAAAAGGGTTGAGAAAACAAGAAAAAGATTTTTCGACCCGATTTTCCGACGGCACGTCAAAAATCCAAAAAACTGTAAAATAATATTTACAGTATTGGAATTTAAATTTTTGAACTCAACATTTCAAGATTTTCAGTCAAGAACTCAGTTTTTGTTCAAGAAAGTTCATGAACAAAGTTTGAACTTATCCACTTTGGTGTGGTGGCCCAATGATCACTTGCCATGTGTCCAAGACAACTCACCTCTAGTTGTCCTCCACTCCTTGGTCGGCAAACACAAGGAACAAGAGCCAAAAAGTTGGTTCTTGGAAGTTCTCCAAGAGTTCTATAAATACCCCTTCATCTCCTTCATTTCTTTTAATTTGCAAAACATAACTAAACTCTTGCACTTTTTCTTCTCAAAATCCGAGAGAGAGAGAGACAAAAGGGTTCGAAAATTTTGTGAGCCAAATCACTCCATCAAGCTTCGGGTAGCTTAGGGAGACCGAGAGAAAGAGGAAAAATTTTCGGGTGGCTGTCAGTCCTTGCCGTGAGTTGAGAGCAGGGAAACCGAGAGAGAGAGAGACCAAGTGAGAGCTAAAATTTCAAGGGAAATTTGGGGCTAAGCTTCGGGTGGCCTAGCCGAGCAAAGGGGTGAGCTTGGGTGAGTGTTTGGTGAGCTTTTGAAGCTTGATTTCAGCCTCTAGCAAGCTTCGGGTGGCTTGAGAGGAAAGGAGAAAAATTTTTCTCAACCTTGGTTCAAGTGGTCTAGTGGCCGAGCAAGCCAAGGAAATCAGCCAAAGGGGCCATCGGCTTGGTGTTGGTGCACCACAAGGACCAACCGTGAGCTAGGGACCAAGGGGCAGCCATAGGAACCAACTTCGGTTTGACCAAACCCTTGGCCGAACACCACACACCAAATTGAGGTAAACCCTAAAACTTTTCTCAAGTTTTTAAATTGATTTTTAAAGCTTGATTTATGTGTATTTGAGTGCCAAAAAGTTGTAAGGGCATAAGCCCATGTGTGATTTTATTTGCTGCCCTATGATGCTTAGTGTGCCGTGTGTGTGTGTTGGTGTGGCCGAGTGCCTTGGCTAGCCCAGCCATGGGCTGTTTGTGCGCGTGTGTGTGGCCGAGTGGGCTGGTGAGGCTAGCCGGGTGCTTGACTAGTGCAGCCGAGTGTGTGTGGCTGTGTGCGTGTATGCTTGTGGCCGTGTGTGCTTGTGGCCGAGTGGCCTAAGGAGGCTAGCCGAGTGGTTAGGTGGACCACTAGGCTGTTTTGGCCGGTTTGCTTGCAAATTTTTATATTCGGCTTTATGCTTATTAATGCTAGAATGCATGCTAGGGTTATTAGGCCTTATGTCCCCATAGATCAATTTTTTTATGTATGCTTGTATGATTTAAGTTTATGAACCAAGAATGCTAGATGCTAGGAGTATGCATGTTAGTGGAACCGTGCAATCCCTAGGCAATTTAGGCTCGGGTTTGTGGATTGCACGAGCTCGTGAGATTGGCTTGGCTAGCCATGAGGGATCGATAGACGCGCTGCATGCTTGAACCTAACTCCCGCAGTGGGCGGTCGAGCTAGAACCAACGTCTTAGGCCGTAACAATTTGACTAAACCGAAACTGCCTCTCGGGTTCACTGGGACAGTCTCGGGAAAACATTCCAGTTGGCTGATAGAGGCCGAATTGGCCAAAACGTAAAACACGAAAGTTGTAGACTAGGGTGTTTCCTAGGGGGTAGCGCGGGCACTTTGCCAAAATAAGGCTCCAAAGGCCTACTTTTTCAAGAAAAACCGTAGGTGGGTCAGAAGACCCAGTTTTTGTGTTAAGCTCGGTTTCAATTTAAAACTGGCACCAAACGGTAAGGAATCAGAAAAAGTGTAAAACATGAAAGTTTTAGAACTCTTCGAGGGCTAGAACTTTTGTGAAGGAAACATTTTCCAACTCGGAACAGATTTATAACTATAACCTAAAATCTGAAAACGGTGCAGGGTTCAACAAAATCCTGTACACGATTTTTGTAGAACCAACTTAGAAAAATTGATTTTCGGACATAACACGTTATTTCAAGCACGGAAACTGTCCCAAAAGCAGTTTCCGACCCTCGACCAAGTTATAAAAATATAGGCCAAGATTCACGAAATTTTCATAAAGAAAGTTATGAAAATTTAGCTAAGTCTTTTATGAAAGGGTTTTAAGTATAAGTTTTCAAAGAAATGGATTTTTAAGCTAAGTTTTCAAAAGGAGAATGTAGAACGTATGGTAGCCGGGATTCAACACCCGAGTTACCAGGCTTCGCCCCAAAGCCCAGAGTTGACCCGACAGGGTTGACTTTAGCTCACAAAATGGTTGACTTCGGTTGACCGACAAGACAACGAGTTCTTATACACGCCCAAGGGTAGGTGATCAACCTAACCCGATGTTTTCTAATGGGCCAAGTATATTGAACGATTTTCTGGCAAAACCCTATGGGTTATAAGAGGCGTTAAATTAGGGGGACATATAGCCGAAAACCCGTAAAAATGTTGGTTAGTACCAACATACGATAGAAATGGAATTGAAGACTGATGTACAACTTTCCATCAAGCAGGAGGAGTTCTGCGGTAGAGACCGGAACAAGGATCTGCGAAACAACTCAAAGAATAGACAGTAAGTACAACACCGTCTACAGCACAAGCTAATAGGACTAGACTATTAGACTCGTTGATGTGCTATTTGATATGTGCTATGTATGCAATCATGGAAAATGCTAAGTGTATAGTAATATGCTAAGACAAGATAAGCAAGGAGCTAAGTAGAAAGACGACATCAAGAATGTATGTTCACACGTAAGAAAGAATAAGTAAGAAAAGAAGAACCGTGTCGATCCACCCGCGTCAGGTCGGGTCGGACTGTGGATTGATCTGGATTTGGTTTGGCCGCCCCAGACAATTCATTAGTCGCGCGCCGGATTCGAACACGTAGACAAAGGGCCCATAAGATATAATGAAAGATAATGAAGCATAAGATGACCTATGCATGCTAAGTGTTATATGTATGCTAAGTATGTTATGTATGCTAAGTATGTTATGTATGCTAAGTATGTTATGTATGCTAAATATGTCATGTATGCTATATGTAGTATGCGATGTATATGTTATGTTATGTTATGTTATTGGGTGTTAGATGTTATATTGTTGTTATTTGTTTTACGGCCTAGGAGTTGTACTTACTGGGCTTTAAGCTCACGGTTTTGAGTTTGTGCTGTAGGTAAGTCGCTTGTCAGCTGATCTTGATGCGATGGGGAGCAGCGGGTCAAGCAATGTAAAATCGTGGTATATGGAGCCGCTACGCATTTTTGTGTGGTATATACTTATGAGAGACAAGATACTTTTTATAAGTAATAATTAGTATGTTATGCACGGAAACAGTATTTTAAGTTATGTACATAGTTTTGTGTACTATAAAAAAAAAAAAAAATCCGCTGTGTTTTTACAAGCCATGTATGTAAGTAAGTTTATGTTATGAATGTATGTATGCACGCACGAGTAACGGCCTACGCTAGGTGGGGCGTTACAAGAGTTGGTATCAGAGCGGTTTCCTCGCGACACGATTTTACAGTTGCCTGACATCGCCTCCACCATTGCAAGTAAGTTTAGATTATTATTGCTTATGTATTGTTTTATGTATGTGCTTTATGATTTATATGCTATGATATGGAGTAGACGCGGCATCATGGATCCTCAGCAAGTCAAGAGGGATCGCGACGCGGTTGTTGCATTTTATCGTTCACAGCCAGCGTACTTTGACAGCGCACGACGATCGATGTCCATAGGGACGTGGCTCCATGATATGGAGCAAACGTTCGCTATGTGCCACATAGAGGAGCACCTGCGAGTTACGCTAGCCAGCCGATGCTTGAGCGGTGATGCCAGGATTTGGTGGGTCACGCTAGGAGAGCCGCAGCTACCCAGCCGCACGTGGGCACACTTTCATGCAGTAGTGATGGCTCGCTACGGACTACTACCTGCCAGAGGACCGGGAGAGCCGATGCGCGACCCCGTGATCTACAGAGACATGAGACAGGCCCGATATCAGAGGCTGTCTCAGGACTGGCATGCATACCCAGGAGAGGCTATGAGCCACTACTGTTTGCGGTTCTAGGAGATGATGCTCCCTCATATCCCGCAGGAGATGGCCGATCATGAGTTACAGGCATTGTTACTCTTGAGGAGAGGGATACCACAGCACATCCAGCAGTTTGTGCCGACGCCGACTGATCAGATGACTATCGGCAGTTTTTACGATGATATCTTAGAGGCCGAGACGAAGGCCTAAGCAGTACCTGCTGAGCCCGCAATTGAAGCTCAGGCTCCTGATGCCGATGATAAGCAGGATGACCCCCAGTATGAGGTAGGGCCTTTAGAGGAGGACCCGGTACCAGATGTACCTGCTCCAGCCGATGCAGAGCCGATGGACGCGGACGATGACTCCGATGATGATGTCGTCCCGATTGAGCCGCCAGCGCATGAGGATCCACCCGTCATCGTCTTGTCGAGCGATGACGAGGGCGAGATGGACGACGGTGATGCAGCCTACGAGGTATGGGATGACCCTGAGGAGTGGGGTGATCCGGAGGAGTTTCCCGACGAGGATGTACCTGACCCGATGATTGTGCTTTCGGATTCCGATGCCTCGGTCAGCACCGTTGACGACACCGAGTAGGCTAGGGTCGATTTTGTATTTTCTTTTATTAGGACCGTTTGTATAGTTTTTGTATTCGGTTGTTTTGACTGTATATATATGTAGGATGGCAAGTGGTAGCCACTTCCATCCGAAACTCTGTCCGTTTTTATGTAAAAATATGAACATTATGTTGTATATAAGACAGTATATTTTGTACCGTATGTACTTTTGATATGATATGTACCCTTGATTTTGTACTCAAAGGGACCGTGCGTATCACGGGATATATGACAAGATGATATGTTATGATGTCATGATATGTTAAGTATGTATGTTATGCTTTATTAAGTATATATATGTTATGCTATGATATGTATGTTTATGTAATGTCATGAATGTTATGCATGATAAGATGATATGTTGAGACTGTTATGGGAAGAAAGAATATTGTTAATATTTCTTTTTCCTATATTAGGATTATAAAGATGGTTCGCACAAGAGGTAACACATCTGTCGATGCACCAGAAGATCCGCCACAGCCGGATATGGTGACACTAATGATGAATATACAACGACAGCTGCAAGAGCAGCAGCAAGAGATGGCAAGGTTTAGAGAGCAGTTGGAGCGGATGAATCAAGCTCCGCAAGTTCAAGCTGCGCCACCGCCAGTGCCGCCAGCACAGCCAGTGGTACCTCCGGTACCAAATGTGAATGTTCAACAAGAGGCCCAGCCAGCAGTGCCTCCACCTGCCGAAATTCCAGTGGCACCAGCTGCCATACCGGCAAATCCACCAGCAGTTCGGGAAGACATGTTATACGAGCGCTTCAGACGCATGAAGGCTCCTGAGTTCGAGGGATCTACAGACCCGATTGCTGCAGATAATTGGCTGATTGATATTCAGGTCATTCTGAATTTCATGAGGCTTACGGAGCAAGAGAAAGTCTTATGTGCCTCCTTTGCGCTGAAGAAGGATGCAAGGCACTGGTGGACGACAGTTGAAGCACGCCGGGATGTGATGGCCATGACATGGCAGGATTTTGTCCACGAGTTCCGGACAATGTACTACAACAGAGAAGTCCTTGCAGTGCAGCAGGATGAATTTACGAATTTCAGGCAGGGCTCATTGTCAGTAATGGACGCGGTTAAGAGGTTCGAGCAGTTAGCCCGTCTATGCCCTAAACTGGTGCCCAATGAAGAATAAAAGGTACGGTTGATGATGAGAATGTTTCGCACTGATATTGCGAAACTAGTCAGCACCGGCAACAGTCCGCCAGAGACGGTGTCAGAATGTGTTAGCAGGGCTGTTAGAGCTGAGTACTGGATAAACCGGGATAAAGAAGCAAGGGCCCAGATCTTCAAAACCCGGAAAGAGGAAAAAGCTGCTGCAAAGACAAACCAGCCACGACCAGGTGGGGATACAAACCCAAAGGGACAAGCAAGTGGCTCTGGCCAAAGTCCCAAACAGTCTGGGAAGAACGAAAGGAAAGGAAACTTTAATGGCCAGGGACAACAGAAGAACTTTCCACAGAAGAAGAACAACCGAGGAAACGACGGTAACAATGTCACTTATCCTGTTTGTGACACCTGCGGAAAGAAGCACCCTGGAGTATGTAGAAAAGGGTCAAATGCTTGCTACCTTTGTGGTAAAGAGGGACACTTTGCGAAGAACTGCTCTCAAAACAATCAAAACCCCCAACCTCAACATCAGAATCAGCAGCAGCAATACCAGAACCGCAACTCCAACCAGAGACAGATTCATGCGGTACAAGCTAGGCTGGAAGGACCAGCAATGATCCCGGGCAGAATTGAAGCGCCAGAACCTCTAGACCGGATCTATGCTTACACAAAGGGAGATGCAGAAGCCGGGACATCGCATGTGGTGACAAGTCAGATTTCTATCACCACCTATGATGTCATTGCCTTATTTCGATCACGATTGGACGTATTCTCTATATCTACTCCATTTTCTAAAGCCTATAGCCTTCTCTAGTGAGAGAAAATTGGTCGGGCTCAATATTTCTAGAAATTTAAATCATTAAATCTTGCTCTAAATAGTATTTCAATGGTCCCCTTTAAGTCGAAAAATACCTTCCGAATGGTGATTTATGGTACTCAAAATATTTGATGGCTATAGCCTACTCCGTCGAGCAAAAATGTGTATGTATCAAAATTCCAAAGCCTATAGCCTTCTCTCGCAACTGAAAATTTTTCTGTCTCAAAATTTCTACAACTTTGGATCATTAAAAGATACTTTCAACATAATTCTAACGATCCATTTTGTGTCGAAAAACTCCTTCCGGATCACGATTGGACGTACTCTCTATATCTACTCCATTTTCTAAAGCCTATAGCCTTCTCTAGTGAGAGAAAATTAGTCGGGCTCAAAATTTCTAGAAATTTAAATCATTAAATCTTGCTCTAAATAGTATTTCAATGGTCCCCTTTAAGTCGAAAAATACCTTCCGGATGGTGATTTATGGTACTCAAAATATTTGATGGCTATAGCCTACTCCGTCGAGCAAAAATGTGTATGTATCAAAATTCCAAAGCCTATAGCCTTCTCTCGCAACTGAAAATTTTTCTGTCTCAAAATTTCTACAACTTCGGATCATTAAAAGATACTTTCAACATAATTCTAACGATCCATTTTGTGTCGAAAAACTCCTTCAGGATCAAGATTTGACGTATTCTCTATATCTACTCCATTTTCTAAAGCCTATAGCCTTCTCTAGTGAGAGAAAATTGGTCGGGCTCAAAATTTCTAGAAATTTAAATCACTAAATCTTGCTCTAAATAGTATTTCAATGGTCCCATTTATGTCGAAAAATACCTTCCGGATGGTGATTTATGGTACTCAAAATATTTGATGGCTATAGCCTACTCCGTCGAGCAAAAATGGGCATGTATCAAAATTCCAAAGCCTATAGCCTTATCTCGCAACTGAAAATTTTTCTGTCTCAAAATTTCTACAACTTTGGATCATTAAAAGATACTTTCAACATAATTCTAACGATCCATTTTGTGTCGAAAAACTCCTTCCGGATCACGATTGGACGTATTCTCTATATGTACTCCATTTTCTAAAGCCTATAGCCTTCTCTAGTGAGAGAAAATTGGTCGGGCTCAAAATTTCTAGAAATTTAACTCATTAAATCTTGCTCTAAATAGTTTTTCAATGGTCCCATTTAAGTCGAAAAATACCTTCCGGATGGTGATTTATGGTACTCAAAATATTTGATGGCTATAGCCTACTCCGTCGAGCAAAAATGGGTATGTATCAAAATTCCAAAGCCTATAGCCTTCTCTCGCAACTGAAAATTTTTCTGTCTCAAAATTTCTACAACTTTGGATCATTAAAAGATACTTTCAACATAATTCTAACGATCCATTTTGTGTCGAAAAACTCCTTCCGGATCACGATTGGACGTACTCTCTATATCTACTCCATTTTCTAAAGCCTATAGCCTTCTCTAGTGAGAGAAAATTGGTCGGGCTCAATATTTCTAGAAATTTAAATCATTAAATCTTGCTCTAAATAGTATTTCAATGGTCCCCTTTAAGTCGAAAAATACCTTCCGGATGGTGATTTATGGTACTCAAAATATTTGATGGCTATAGCCTACTCCGTCGAGCAAAAATGTGTATGTATCAAAATTCCAAAGCCTATAGCCTTCTCTCGCAACTGAAAATTTTTCTGTCTCAAAATTTCTACAACTTCGGATCATTAAAAGATACTTTCAACATAATTCTAACGATCCATTTTGTGTCGAAAAACTCCTTCAGGATCAAGATTTGACGTATTCTCTATATCTACTCCATTTTCTAAAGCCTATAGCCTTCTCTAGTGAGAGAAAATTGGTCGGGCTCAAAATTTCTAGAAATTTAAATCATTAAATCTTGCTCTAAATAGTATTTCAATGGTCCCATTTAAGTCGAAAAATACCTTCCGGATGGTGATTTATGGTACTCAAAATATTTGATGGCTATAGCCTACTCCGTCGAGCAAAAAATGGGGCATGT
>CM046387.1:14217299-14240908 GCA_025413485.1 Ficus microcarpa
TTTAAGTAGAGCATGTCCTTGTTAAGCAGGCAGAACCTGCAGCTGAACCAGGAGTGGAACAGCACCAGATGGGACAGTTAAGCAAGAACGAAGGACGGAAGGTAAGTACAATTCCGCCTACAGCATGAACATATGTTTGTTTGCATATGATGTGTTCAAGAAATCATGAATGGGATTTCATGATTTACGATATTATGCAGTATGTGATATGTTATGTCATGTAGTAAGTTAAGTTAAGTTATGTAATATGTACATGTTATGCAGTATGTTTAGGTTATGTCAAGCATGCAGTATGTTATGCAAGTTCATGTTCAGTATGCAGTATGTTTTATGTTAAGCTATGCAGTATGTATGTTCAAGTTATGCAGTATGTTGATATGTTAAGATTTAGTATGTCATCCACGTTAAGTGATAAGTTGGTATGTATAGCATGTCATGGCATCACGAAGCATGTCCACTAAAAATAAGTCAGATGGTAAGATATGAGATAAGTTAAGTAGGACATGTTGTGTTATACTGACTTTGCCTCCGTGGTAAGTTAAAACGGCATGTTTCATGGTTTGACTTGATATGGAAGGGCTGCCTCCACTACTCCATGTTAAACTTTGTGTTTCATGGTTTGAGTTGGTTTGGACGGACAGCCTTCAATCTCTCCATGGTTACATACCGAAGTACATACACCCATGTTATAGTAGCAAGATAAGATCAGATCAGACCAGTAGAAAGACCATAATTGATTTTAAAATAAATCATAATTGGTTCACGTTTTCGTGCATCTCGTCGCATGCGGATAGGATGTTGTGCTTACTGAGCTTTTTAGCTCATTACTTACGTTCATGCTGTAGGTAAGTTTCCTACCGGCACTTCCTGATACAAGTTGTGGAGAGATGGCGCAACAGAATGTGAAACGTGGGTATTAACTGCTACGGGGTTTCCGAAATGCGTTTAAAATGAAAATGTGTTTTCATTATGTTTCAACATGTATGTTTCAGTTTTCAGTTTTTAACAATTATGGCAAGCAAGTTGCCACGTGTTGCACCGGTCCGTATTAGGTCGGGGCTGGTCCACGATTCAGACTATGTATGTATGTATGGAGCTTTCCGCATAGGTGAAAGCTCAGTACTCGGTGAGTACATTTTAAGAAGATAAAGTTTTATAAAAGAAAAGCAGTTTTGAGTTATGCTTTAATCGAGTTTAAAGTTTATGATTTCCGCAATAAAAGTTTTCTAGTAACGATTTTTAGAAAAGAAGAAAAAAAAAATTTACTCTAGAAATTGGGTAACTTTATTTTCAAATCAAGCAAGACAAGTAAGTAAGTAATGTTACGAACCCAACCCCGGGTTCGCGTGGTCAGACACTGTGAGGATTTGGTGGCAATAAGTGGGGGCGTGACAATTAGCAACCCAAAGAAAAAAAAAAATTTGAAAATCAAGAGGAAGTATTTGGGAGTGTTCGGTTTTCACCAAGAGCCAAGAAAAAGATTGAAAAAAAATTGATACCTATTTTTGGCCAAGTGGCCGGTTGTGGGAGAGAAGGAAAGGAAAGGAAAAACGTAAAGGGAAAAGGGGAAGGGAGGTGTGGCCAGACTTGGTTGAACTGAGCTAGTGGCCGGAAAATTTTTGGGTGCCATTGGAGGGTGAGAAACCAGTTGTGAGGAGGTCTAGGGAGGGAGAATTTTCGGACCCTAAACCCTAACCCACTCCTAGGATTGATCAAGGTAATAGTCCTAAACCCTAACCCTTTTCAATTGAGTTTTAAATTTGAAATTTAAGTATATTTCAAATCATGGTTGTAAGAGCATAAGCTCAAATCTATTTTATTGCCCTAGGTTGTTAGGTGTGTGCTTGATTAATCTAAGGGTGGTTTGCTTATGAATTTTGATTGATTATGCTTGCTACGTTGCATGCTAGATGTTGATATGTTGTATGTTCTCCAAGAATGTTCAAGCATGATTTAAAATGTTATGCTAGGTTGCTAGAGTGAAAATGGAATGAATGGAATGATGGATTGGAACTAGAACCATGCAACCCTAGGTTAGGGCAGATCGGTTGATGGGCTGCATGGACATGATGGGATTGCATAAATGTTAAAGTGGGACATTAGAAAACGCTGCATGCTTGCTGTTTAGGCTCCCGCGTGTTCAGTTGAGTTAGTTTGCGACTATAGGACGTAAAACAAATTTAAGAATGGAAACTGCCAGGTTCAGGTGAACACTGGCCAGTTTTCTGGAAAGTGGAATTTGAGGTCTTTAGAGGCTGAATTGGGAAAAATGTAAAACATCAAAGTTGTTCAGAAGAGGTTTTCCTACAGGACAGCGTGGACAGTTTTTCAAAATGAGGCTCCAATGGCTCGGTTTTCATAAAAATCCGAGCCTAACCGTGCCCAGGTTTCATGCACGGTCAGGTGGATTCAACCAAGAAAATGGACATGTTAGAGTCCGAATTAAATTTTTCGTAAAACACAAAAGTTTTAGAATTTTTCGAGAGCTAGAACTTTTGTGAAGACAACTTTATCAAATTCAAATTGGATTTTTAAACTGACAATGATTTATAAAGACTGTGCAGTGAACAGGAAATTCCTGCACATGATTTTCTAAAAACAATGCAGAAAACTGTATTTTTCCACACAACCAATGTTTTGACTGTGAAAACTGTTCCAATAGCAGTTTTCAATACTAAATGATTTTATAGAACCCCATTTTAAGATCCACGAATTTTATGAGTTAAAGTAAAGATTTTAAACTCGAATTCACCAAAGTTTTCAAAAAAATGAAAAATGGATTTTTAAACCGAAGTTTAGTAACAAGACGATCTCGGGTGGTAATGGAAGTAGGACCTAAGTTATAAGGGGTTGACTTTTGTTGACTAAGTTTGACCAAGTAGAATGTTGACCTAGATTGACCTCAAGGGTTACCCAATGTAACCCTATAGGATACCAAGAGTAATAATGGATTAAGAATGTTAAGATATAAGCCCATGATTAGGAAGGTAACCTAACCCTAATGGTATGCATATGGGCTTAGTAACCAAGGTTACTTTATGTAACCTAACAAGTTATCATATGTATGTTAGGGGGGACATATAACTAAGGTTATGTATGTATGTTGGCTAAATCACCAACATTTTATAGGATTCTTATCCTATGCTCTTTTAAATAGCAGGAAATAACCTGCTGTTACAGCCTGACGTGAATCAACAACACTCAGGATTTAGCACATGAGGTAAGTACAAATCTCACCTGCAGTATGAAAATAGTAATCTATTTTCAAGTATGCAAGATATGCTATGCCATGTTATGATGAAATGTTAAGCTAATGCTATGACATGTATGCTATATTGTGTTGAGTATGTCATGTTAAGGAATGCTATGTTGTGAATGCCATGTTATGAATGCCATGTTATGGATGCTATGTTATGAATGCCATGATAAAGAATGTCATGTTAAAAAATGTCATATTAAAGAATGCCATGTTTTAAAGATGCTATGTTTTAATAAGGAAATGCTATGTTTTCAATAACACCATGTTTTTGAAAATGCCATTTTTACAAGAGTACCGTTTTTACAAAGATACCATTTTTACAAAAATACCATTTTTACAAGATGTCATTTTTACAAAAGTACCGTTTTTACAAAAGTACCATGTTTACAAAAGTGACATTTTTACAAAAGTGTCATGTTTACAAAAGTGACATGTTTACAAAAGTGTCATGTTTACAAATATACCACGTTTACAGAAATGCCATTTTTACAAATATGTCATATTTATGAAAATGCCATGTTTTTAAAAATGTCATATTTACGGAAATGCCATATTTACGGAAATGCCATGTTTATGAAAATGCCACGTTTCAAGGAATGTTATGTTTTCAATAATGCCATACCATGTTTCAAAGAATGCCATGAAATGATGAAATGTCAAGTTATGATATGATATGTTATAGTGACATCATGAGGTATGTTCACTAATGTTAAACCACATGGTAAGAATATACAAGTAAGGTGTCGTACCAACCTCCCATCAGGTGGAGGGTTATCAATGTTCAAGTTCAATGTTTCCCAGAACTGTTAGGGACCTTGCAACCCCTAACTTTTTATGGAGAACGCGCATCTTGTACGTACACAAGGGGGCCCACATATTAAAGGAAGATAATAAGTCCAAGATGATAAATGATCATAAAACATTCATAAATGAACATAAAAGGTTCATGCATGAATTACAAGATGTTAACATATTTTGTGAGATTACGTTTGTGATTACTGGGCGAAAGCTCATCAGATATATTTCATACGGTAGGTAAGAAGCCTGCAGTTTAATTGGTGGGCTACATGTGGATGATGCGGTGGATGAAGGGTGGTGTGGGATACTACTACGCATGTTTTCAGCAATCTCTTTCAAATTAATATGTTTATATATATATGTATGTGTTTCAAAAACAAATTATGTTATATAGTATATATGGCGTGTTGAAGACTTTGATTAATCTCTTTATTTCAGTAAGTGAGTATGACAAGTTTGCTTCGGGTTAAACTATATATAAATATGTATGTTGAGAAAAAAAAAATTATTCTCAAATTTTCAAATAAGGTATAGATAAATATGAAAGTGACGGCCCTACGTAGGTTGGGGCGTCACAATGCCTATTCTGAGTATGGATAAATAAACACACCATAAAATTCCAAGTGTTCATTCACGTTCTTATCCATTTCTTTTTTCTCTTTTATCAAAGAGAAATAAACTGCCTCACATGCAGCCGCACTTTTTTTTTTAACCCAAATTAACCTCTGTTCGGATTTTACCCTTTTTGACCGCTCAATAAAAATGACTTATTACCTTTTAATCCAGTTGTTAGTAGTTAAATGCAGTTTACAGTAAAATGACATGTTTATTCGAATTGGATTTTACAAGTTAAATGCAATTAAAATTAATAATCAGTGTTATATATCCTCTAAATATGGATTTTTTTTTTTTGCATAATTATTTGTTATTTCTTTAGCATTTCAATATGATTTACGCCCTTTTAAAGTCAAATGAGTCAAATGGGCTTGTAGGCCCAATTCCTGTAGGAACAGACAACATGGTGTAAAATCAACTATTTAAGACAACATAAATTTTTAAGATAGAAATCTAACTGGCTAGTTAAATATTTACTTGTATTAGGTGTTTAAAACATGGCTGGACCTATTATTTCACCAAAAGATCAAGCTCAAAAAAATATTATGTCTAGAAACATGTAAGAACAAACCTTACATAAAGTATGAAAATTAATGTTTTCAAATGCAAATTGTTTTAAATAAACTATTTGCTTTCATGGTTACTGTAAGATCCGAATTTTTATGGACTTATGATTTCCTTGTTCATAAGGAATTAAAGTCCATATTATATGTTTAAAAGATGTTTCATGGAAAATTTTGAATAACAATGAGAAATTCAAAATTTTATTAGCCAATGTTTGAGTTCTCATTAAATTGGCTATGAGACTCAATGGATGATTGATTAGCCATGTATGAGTTTTTTTTTTTATGGAAAAAGAGCGAAAAAGTATGTGATTTTATGAAAGTCGAAGGTTTGACCAAAAAGGTCAACCTTGATCAAGAAAGTCAAAGTTTGACCAAGACGGGTCAAAACGTTGACTTTACAGTATGATGAAGGCAGTAAAGAAAAGAGACTGTGAAAACATTTTATGGTCAAGATAGTATGAATAGGTCTTAAAACCACCCTAGAAAATCAAGCACACTGAGTTAGGATTAAGGGCAAAAAGGGTTCGAAGAAATAAGAAAAAAATTTTACGATCCAATTTTACACAGAAAAATTTTGGACCTAAGTACAGTATAAAAATACTGTGTATTAGTGAAGCACAGTATTAAAAATATCTGTGTGGCACAAAAACGGACTGTTTTTACGAAAAAGAGCCAAACGAGGCCCTAAGGGGGTGATGTCATCTTGCTTGGGAATTATGACATCATAAATCATTTTCAAGGCTTGGAAAGAAATCTAGAGCCTTCTAGAACCATCTATGGCCGGCCACCTCACCTCCCATTAGTGTAAATGTCATTTTTCATGGGGCAATTTCATAATTTTCACAAACCTTCCCCACCTCTATAAATAGATGAACCAAAACCCATTTTAATTCACAAAATCTAGCCAAACTCTTGCCCATTTTCTTCAGAAAATCCGTGGGTTTGGGAGGAGAGAAAGAGAAGAAAAAAACCAAAATTTCTTGAGGGCTTTTGCTTGAGGGGTACTCGGCTTTGCTAGGAAATAACCAAGAAAAAGTTTGAAATTTTTGGAGGCCCATTTTGGCTGTTGTGGCCGTGGGTGAGGGGAGGAGAAATAGGAGAGGAAAGCTGGAAAATTTGGGGGAAAGTCTTGTAGTAGTGTTCGGTTTTGAGTGGATCAACCAAGGAACCAAAGAAAAATTTTGGGTACCCTAGTTAGGCCAAAAACCGTGAGCAAGGAGGACCAAGGGGAGCAAAGGAGATTTGGAAATTTCCAAACCCTAACTTGGGTCTAAGGTAAACTCTTGAGCCAATCTTGCAATTGAGTTCAATTTTAGCCTTTTATTTGTATTTCCAAGTTGAGATTGTAAGGACATAAGTCCATTTTAATTTCTAGCCCTAGATGTGTTAGTGTGTGCTTGGTTAGGATTTAGGGGGTGCTTGGCTTAATTATGTTGATTGCTTACTTAATTTGTGTTTGATGAATGTTAGGAAGCATGTTAGATGGTGAATGATTATGATTGGTATGTCCCCTGATTTTTTTGGTCAAAAATCTGCCCTAGGCAGTGTGTGATAGGCTACTAGCTTAAGGGTGAATGTGATGAGGCAAGCTTGTATGTGATGCTAAGATAGGAACCATGCAGCCCAAGGATTAGGGCAACTGGTTAGGGGCTGCATGGGCACGTGGGATTAGCATGTTGGAATTTATGGGACGTTAGAAACACTGCATGTTTGATGTGTAACCTCCCGAAGTGGTCGGTCAAGATAGAATCCACGAATTAGGACGTAAACCGAACTTAATAACCGAAACTGCCAATTCAGATTCGAAACTGGCCAGTTTCGGGAAAGTGAAAATTTAAGGCCTTTAGAGACTGAACTGGGTGAAACGTAAAACACGAAAGTTGTAGAACAGAGTTTTTCCTAGAGAGCAGCACAGGCCGTTTCCCAAAATGAGGCTCCAATGGCCTCCGTTTTTGTAAAAACCCGAGGTTAGTCTGCCCAGACCTAGTTTGCACGACCAGCCAGTTTCAAACAAAAACTGACACGAATACAAGCAGAACTGGATTTTCCGCAAAACATTAAAGTTTTAGAGTTTTTTGAGAGCTAAAACTTTCGTGAAGATAAGTTTTTCAAATTCGGATTAGATTTTTAAACTGACACTGTTTTCTAAAGACTGTGCAGTGAACAGAAAATTCATGCACATGATTTTCTAAAACTGGTTCAGAAAAACTGTTTTTCTTCTAAAACCTACTATTTTAACTATGGAAACTGTTCCAAAGGCAGTTTCCAGCCCTAAATAATTTTTATAAAGATCCGTTTTGAAAACATAAATTTTTATAAGCAAAGTCAAGAGTTTTGGAATTTTTCCTTAACTTTTTCAAGTTAAGAAGAAAAATGGATTTTTAAACCAAGATAGAGCAAAGTAAACATAACGGGCAGTTTTCAGCCCTAAATAACTTTATAAAATTTTACCCAAAGGAGTAAGAATTTTTACAAGCAAATTAAAGGATTTATAGATTACCCAAAAGTTCTAAGAGGCAAGATAAAGACAATGAGATTTTTAAACCAAGTGTTTTCAAGATAATAGGCCAAACGATTTTAAAGTTTAAAAAGGAAACGATGACGGATGGTAACCAGGAGGGATACCCGAGTCATAGGGTCAAGCCCAAGGTCGACCATAGTTGACCGAGAGTTGACCTTAGTGACCAAAGGGTTGACTTGGTTGACCCAATATGGGATTAAGTTTGACCTTAAGGGTTACCCAACATAACTCTAAGGGATATCTAAAATATACGATTGGGCTAGGATTTAAGGGTTAATGGAGATAACCCAACGATTATGATGTAAGAGTGAAGCCCAAAGGTGAAATAGAAAACCTAAACCCTAATGGTAAGGTTAAGGGCTTAGCACCAAGAAGAAGGGGTTATCCAACGTGACCTCTTAAGGAATAATCAACGTTTGATTATTCTTAAATAGTAAGACAACTAATTGAGACCAAGTGAGTTATCAAGTATCGGGGACATGCAACTAAGAATTAGGTATGAGTGTTGGTAAGGTCACCAACATTTTATGATAGGATCCTGATCCTATGCTCTTTCAAATGAGCAGGAAGTGACCTGCTATTGCAACCCGATTTAAGGACGCAACACTCAGGACACAGCGCAAGAGGTAAGTACAAACCTCACCTGCAGTATGAAAGCTAGTAAAATAATTTCAAAGTATGCGATTTTCAAATATGCTACAACATGTTTGTGTTATGTTCTACGCAATGCCATGTTTGCATAAATGTTATGTTTACGAAGATGTTATGTTGCATGAATGTTATGTTTACGAAGATGCTATATTTGTAAAAATGTCATGCTTTCAAAAGTGCTATATTTGCAAAAAAATCATGTTTTCAAAAGTGCTATATTTGCAAAATGCTATGTTTGCAAAAGTGTTATGTTTATAAAATGCCATGTTTTAAGACATACCATGTTATGAATGAAGTATGAGTTATGGTTTGATACAGTGACATCATAATGTATGTTCACTAATGATAATCCACATGGTAAAAACACACCAAGTAAAGTGTCGTACCAACTTCCCATCAGGTGGAGGATTACCCATGTTCAAGTTTAATGTTTCCCAAAATTATTAGGGGCCTTGCAAACCCCTAACTTTATCTGGAGAGCGCGCACCTGGTACGTACACAAGGGGGCCCATATGAAAGATAATAAATGATCAAGAATGCATAAATGAACATAAATGGTTCATGCATATGATTTATGATGTTGACATGTTTTAAATGTGTTTTGTGAGATATGTTTGTGCTTACTGGGCGAAATCTCATTAGTTATATTTCATACTGTAGGTAAGAAACCTGTAGCTTAGATGGTGGGCTCTATGTGGACGTTGTGGCGAATGAAGGGCGGTATTGGATACCACTACATATAAATCCCGCATCTTTTTCTAAGTTAATGAGTTTTTGTATATATGTGTATATTTCAAGAACGAACTATGTTACATAGTATATTTAGTACTAAAGACATTAAACAACCTTTTTATTTAAGTATGAATGTATGAAAAATTTGCTACGGGCAAATCTATTTATGTATATATATGTTTAAAAAAAAAATTTATTCTCGAATTTTCAAGTAAAGTATAGTTAAGTAAGTAAGGTGATGGCCCTACGTAGGTCGGGGCATCACAGTTACCATGTTTTAAAAATGCATGATACATATCTTAGTTTTATGATTTTGAGATTTTACTTTGAAATTGTCAACATAAATAACAAGATTAAGTCGTTACTAACAAAGAGTGTCACACCAACCTCTACCAAATGGGATGATCAGTTCAGTTTTTAGTTTATGATCATAGTGTCATTAGAAGCCTTATAAACCCTAACCTCTCGATAATCTTGCACACTAGGAACATACACTAAGGCCTACAAAAAAGAAAAGAAATCTATAATCACGCGTATATATATATATATATATATGAGATTATGATAGTACTTGATGAATAAAAGCTCATAAAAGATATTTATAATATGGGTAAGTTATCTGTAATTAACTATTAGATGGACGGTCAGTGGAGCAATATACAAAGGGTGATTATGGATATTATTGTGTAAATATTTCCACATTTTGAATAATATATTATAATACACTAAATTGTATAATTTTTTTTATTTCGGTAGCCAAACATGCTTTTGAGATTTATACTTATATATATATATATATATATTTGGTGAATCTTTTGAGACTTATATTACTAATTACAAAATACTACTTAAGCATGATCAGAAGATTTCAAGACAGTTATTAGACTTGACAATTCCTTGCAAAAATATTTTGTAAGTTTTAAGAATGGGAACTTCAAGTAATTCCAGCATCCACTGCAAGATATGTGTGTGTGTGTGTGTGAATTCTGTAAAAATGTTCTTTAAATTTTAAGTTTCATAGGATAAGTATATAAGATAAGTATGTAATTTAAATAGTTAAAATAAATGGACATCATACTAGGCATATTTTTTTACACCTATTTTAAATATATTATATATTTTGTTATTCTTGTTAAATTATTACATATTTACATTTTTTAAAATGTAAAATTCCTGTTTTACCCCTGATATTTATTTTCTGTATTTTCTTATATAATCTATTATGTTTCTCTCTCTTCTTTCTATCTTTTTCTCTTTCTTTTTCTTACTCTTCTCTCTCCCTTCTCTCTCTGTAATGCCGAACTTAATTAATTTAAAATAACTAAATTTAGCAAGTATGTTTAGTATCTTATTAGTATTATTATTAAGTGTTTATTAGTAGTAATGTTAATAATTTTATATGAAATGTTCTTTTTTTTTTTTTTAGTATTTATGCGCTACTGAAATTATTTAATTACATTTTTTAAGTAACTGTGCAAAGGAGAGTTGACAATCGCCGGAAGTAAAGTTGATCGATGTGCTTAGTCCATAATATTGTTTGTATAAGAATGATAATCTAAAGTTATAGAATATATTTTTTAAATGAAGTTTATTAAATTTTTTCTATGTACTTATTTGTAAAGAAAAATTATTTTTAAGGATCTAGTATAATTTTAGATTCTTTTAGGCATTTTATGTAATTTTTAAAAATTATTTTGCTGCTGTCTTCATATGTGCATTACATCTGCCTTTATGTGGTATTAGACTGATTTAACCAAATTCCCTTCTTCCTCACACCTCCCATCTCCAGATGGTTCTAAGTGCCAAAAAAAAAAAAAAAAAAAAACCCCAAACACAAAACTCCAACAACTGATCTTCTCTATCATAAGACATTCTCCCCCTCCTAAATCACAAAACAAATATTGTTTGGTGGAGTAGTTTGAGTTGAGATTTTTAAGTTTCAATAGTAAATTTTTTTGAATTTTCAAAAAAGACAAAAAACTTTTTGGGAAAAAGACAAAAAAAATTTTGAGATGAGTGTTTTGAGTTGGTGTGCCAAACACCCTATATAGACTAAGTTTCACTCAAAAACCCATTCTCGGATTCCACCAAACACCCATTTTTTTTCCAAGCTAGTTGAGCTTAAGGTGGAGTTTGGCATCACTTTTGGGGTCCAAATCTTATAGGCTATCTAAGGTCAGTTTAAATTAGGGTTTTTAGTGGATTTTGAAGCTATTCAAAGCTAGAGATGTGAGGTTTTAATTTGTGTGTGATTTGAATTATTTGAGATAGTTTTATGTTAAAGTGTGATGTGATTTCTCATCCAAATGTGTATTTACTGATTTTATTCAAGATTCTTAATGGTTCTATGTTATTTGAGATGTAAAGCATTGTGAGGTCTGATTGAAAAGAGATTTGATTATTTTAAAAGTATTTTATGAAGTTGTATAGAAGGTGTTTGTGCAAATGTTTGACTGAGATTTCAAAAACAGGGCACTAGGATTTTGAATTTCATTTCTCTAGTTATATCCTGTATTTGAAGTTGAAATTTTGTGAGGCTAAAGTATATATATTAATCTTGTTCCTCACAAAATTTCACGTGAAAATGTGATACAACGGATTTTTGGTGAATTTTCAAAAGTTGGATTCTGTAATTGGAAATTGGTGGACAGCCACTAGGTAAAGAATTTGTTTGTACATAGAATTTGTCCTAAAGGACCTTAAATGGTTTTAAAACGTTGAAAAGTAATACCATAATGCATAGTTTTCTATTTTATATGACTGGTAACGGGTTGAAGATATTTTTTTAAATGTAAAATGACTTGATCATGGATCTTAGGACAAGCCCGATCAACTTCCTCGATACGGTGGAGTCAATTTCTCTGCGGAAGTTCAATTTTAAAGAGGTAAGTAGGAATTCTACTTACTGTATCATAGAAACTTAAAAAGTATATGATATAGCATTTTAATGTTTTTGACAAATGTTTAACATTTCAAATGAGACTATGGATATAATGTTTCCCTTCATTGGAAATAGTATGATTTGCAAGTAAGAAAGCTTAAAGAAGTATGGTTTATTGAAAGCTTTTATAACATGTTTATAACGTTGTAAAGATTTGCAAAGTTCTAAATGTGCCCTATGAAATGATGGGAATATCTATGGAATGCGTAACCCCATTATAATGATGTCATTGGGACTAACTGATACCCACGAATGAGTCCTGGAAGGGACATGACTAATACCAATGTTTGGGATCCCAATGACAGTAATGAAAGTGTTTGGCCAAACATAAGGGAAATGAATGGTAAATGATTTTGTAGTTTAAGTCCAATTTGTGCCATATCTCAAGGGTTTTTATGTTATGATTTAAATGTTGATTTGGATTTCTATTTGTTGTAAGAAGATTCAAAATTCATTGAAAACTGTATTTTGGATACAGATTGTAGTTTGAAGGTTTTGTATTTAACTATGTTCCGCTTACTAGGCTTTTAGCTCACTTCAAAATTTCATGATACAGGTGAGGAAGAAAAGAATGAGGAAGCAACATAGTGACGGGCTGAACCTCTTTTGGGAATCTGATGTCACGGAACCTATGTACATACTAAACTAAAGTTATTTTATGAAAAATGCTTATCAAAGAACTTTATGGGCTACACTACACAGTTTTGTTTTGAGATAGTACTAACAATATGGGATAGTTGTGTAACGACCCGCCTAGCACAGGCCGTTACACTGCTTAACATACATACTTACTTAACTTGTCGTACTTACTTATTAACTTGATGAAAAGCAGCGGAAATTTTTTCTTTTTTTTTATTACTAGCTTATATACGTTTAAACGTAATAAGCATATTGTGAATAAAACATTTAACATATAAAAATACATATTAAACGAAACGCGTAGTAGCATCTTGTTCCCACAATTTCACAGCATGCCCCGCCTCGCACGTCCATCTTGCATCACCCATTGCTGTCAGGTAGCTTACCTACAGCATAGACGACAAACTATGAGCTAACGCTCAGTAAGCACAACTATCTAATCCGCGACCTAACTTACGCTTTCTAGCTTAACTTAACCTAACGCCACATAACATTTCATAACATCATACAACATAACATAGCGTCATAACATTGCAATTCACATCATAACATACATAACAATGCATAATAGATGTAGAATCTGGTTATGCTCATATTATGCTTTTTTTTTCATTCTTACTTACATTCTTTCTTGTCTTACTTAGGGCCCATACATAAGTGTTCGTATCCGGCGCGCGACTATGGAGTGGTTGGGGCAGCCAGCCCAGTCCAACTCAAACCATAGTCTAACCCGACCTCGGACGGGTGGTACGACACAGGCAAGCTCGCTTGCCATCTTACTTTTTTATTCTTTATTTCATCTTGTATTTAGTGAACATGCATCATGATGTCACTTTTTACATAAATCATAACATGTTTTGCATTTTACCTTTCATGCTCAGCTTGCACATTCTTCTTGCATACATAACATATTATCATATCGCATAACATGTCATATAGCATATTGTACATAACAACATAACATAGCATTCATCTTAACATACCCTAAGGCACACAACAAGCACACCAAAGCATCAATTAACATATATTCCTAGCATGCATCTATCATACTTGGGTAAGTGTCAACCTAAGCCTATGCTGTAGGCGGAGTTATACTTACCTCTTTTGCTATGTCCAACTGTGCGCTTTCCTTTCACGGAGCACCGCTGCAAGCCTTATCCTGATTGAGCAAGGATATAGGTGAGATTCTGTTTCTTGTTGTGGAATGTTGGTACCCTAACCAATATACCGACTATAACCTAGTTATATGTCCCCGTCAGATAACTGACTTGTCCAATTTGGCCTTCTACTGCTGGGGATTAATTTGAACTTAATTAATCCCTTAAGAGGCTACGTTGGATAACCTCGTGGGCTATTTTGATTTACTATAAGGCTTTCGACAAAACCTTGGGCTTTACTATTACATCATGGTTTATTGGGTTAATTTCCTTAACCGACTTTACTTGGCCCACTACTAAACTGTTGGTCTACCTTAGGGTTACGGTCTACCTTAGGGTTACGTTGGATAACCCGTAAGGTTACCTTTATTCACTTGTTGGGTCAAGCCTTGTCAATTCTGGGCTTTTGGGGCTAAGCCCGGTAACTCGGGTCCTATTCCTGGTTACGGCCCGTAATCGGCTTGATTACCATTTTTACCTTAAAAATTCAACTCTTATCTTAAAACTCCATTTCTTATCTCAAAATTCTATTTCTTATCTTATTATTCCATTTTCTTTCCTTTTGCACTTTTAAAGATTTTACTTGAAAATTCTTTATAAAATTTCGATCTTTGCAATAACTCTTTATAAATGTCGTTTAGGGTCGAAAACTGCCTTTGAAACAGTTTTCGTAGTTAAAACAACGATTTAAAAATACTTTACAGTTTTTAGAAAACATTTGTAAAAACTAAGGTGCAGGAATTTTCGGATTCCCTGCACACCTTTCATAAAACGCACCCAGTTTAAAAATCCGTTGAGAATCTAAGAAACTTGTCTTCATAAAAGTTGTAGCTCTCGAAAATGCTAAAACTTTCATGTTTTGCAAAAAATCCCATTCTGCCTACATTAGTACCAGTTTTCATTTTAAACTGGCTGACCCTGAAAAACTGGGTGAAAACTGGGTCTGGGGATCAGCCACGGGTTTTGCTAAAAACGGAGGCCGTTGGAGCCTCATTTTGATATTCTGTTCATGTTGCTCTCTAGGAAAAATCGTTTCGAGCAACTTTTGTGTTTTAAGTTTTACCCCATTCGGCCTCTAGAGGCCTTAAAATTTCACTTTTCCAAAACTGGCCAGATTCGAATCCGAATTGGCAGTTTCGGTTGGTTATTCCGTTTTACGTCCTATTTCGGGAATCTATCTCGACCAACCACTTCGGGAGCTTACGATTTAAGCACACAGCATTTTCTAATGTCCCATTAAAACCCATAATCCATTCAATACAGTCCATGCAACCCAAAATCCAAAACCAAAAACCTAGGGTTGCTTGGTTCTAGCATTGCATACATCCATACAAGCATCACAAATTTAAACCCTAAAACTAACATGCTTTCTTGGCTGCCAATGGGGCAGATTTCGGCCACAACTTGGGGGACACACAACCTAAGTTTTCTAGCATGAAAATCATTCAAAAATCAACACAAATCTAGCAAGATTTAAAGCCACACAAACCCTAGTTCTAGCAAACCAAGCACACACCAAAATTAGGGCTCAAAATGAAATCGGACTTACGTCCTTACAACCCAATCGAACCTTAAATTAAACTTGAAATTGGGCTCAAAATAAAGAGGATTAGGGTTCTAGAGATTACCTTGACTAAAGCTAAAGTTTGGTCACAAATCGTCCTCCTTTGCTCACCAAGACCCACGGCACACTAGGGCTTGGAATCCAAGAAAATTTTGTTGGCTCTTGCTTGCTCCTCCAAGCCGAGCACTCCTTGACCAAAAGCCCCAAAAAAATTTTCAACTTTTGCTCACCCCTTTCTCCTCCCTCTCTTGTTCAGCCACCTTCCAAAAATCCACAAAAAAAATTTCTTAAACTCTCTCTAACTCTCCCCCTTGCAAACCGAACACTCCAATAAGTGAAAACCCCAAGAAAATTTCTTTGGATCTCTCCTCTCCTTCTCTCCCTCTTGCTGCCGAAATTCTAGAGGAATTTTGCAAGAGGTTGGCTGCAATTTCACAATAAAATGAATAGGGAAAGAGGGAGGGGTATTTATAGACAAAGGGGGCTTGGAGTGGTTGATGTCTTGGCCCCTAATTTATGGCTTTTCCTTCCTTTCCTTCCTATAGCTGCCGACCAACATGTGTGGAGGGGAGACTTCCACATCTCCCATTCTAGCTAGTGGATGGTGATGTAATGAAGTATGGGCCATAGTCCTTGGCTTACCAAGCCTTTTTTGGCAGCTTTGTTCTCCAAAACTCATTTTTTTCTTCTCTTAGTGCTACACAGATAATTCTAATATTGTGATTCACCAAAACACAATATTTTTATATCGTACCGAAGTACAAAATTTATTTGTGTGAATTTTGGGTTGAAAAATATTTTTCCTTAAATATTTCCAAACCCTTTTTTGCCCTTAAACTTTAACTCGGTGTGCTTGATTTCCTAGGGACGTTTCAAGGCTTATTCTTGCTGTCTAATTCACAAAACATTATTCTCGGAACTCTTTCCGCACTGTACTTGAAAAATCTCGTAAAGTCAACTCTTTGACTTTTTGTCGGTCAAACATTGACTTTTTCGGTCAAAGTTGACTTTCGTAAAAACATGCGCTGTTGCACCCTTTTCGACTCAAAAGGTCCGTTTTTGAGCTTAAAAATCAATTTTGAGTCTTCTCGACCCATTAAAACTCACAAAATCTAACAAAAGCCCTTTCTCGAGCTTTTTCACGCATACCTTCATAGTGTAAAAATAATTCCTAAAAAGGAAAGTAAGAACATGAAAGTTTTAGGTATTACAATCTACCCTCCTTAAAAATTTTTGTCCTTGAAAATTAGAACCATTCGGGGTAGTTCTTGTCGATTTGACCTTTAATTTAGGGTGAAATGCCGTGCTAAACTCCAATTTCACCCTTATAATTGTGTGAACACTTGCTCAAAATTGTGGAGTGAAGCGTCCATTGCCGTCTTAATGCTTGATTTCGGCACTCCAAGCAGTTTAACGACCTTAATTACGTAAATTTCTACCAATTCTTTATTGAAAAGGTAGCTTTAATCGCGATGTTGTGGGCTGTCGTGGTTAGTCTTTCCACGATGGTTCCCAAATCGTGTCATTCCTACTCGTAGTCTTAGGCAATCTTATCATAAATTCAGGGTGGTTGCTTCCATTTCCATTCTGGAGGCTCTAATTTCTGTGACTTTCCTTCAAAATTGTCGGTATTCGTCCTTAACTTTCTAGCAAGTTAAGTATTTTGCAGACATCTTCCGCTATTACATTCCTCATACTGGCCACAAAATCCTTACCATAGATAATTACGGAGTATATTTACCACAAAATCTTTCCATACAGTCAAAAAGAACTGTTTGAGCCGTTCATACCACTTCCTAATTTCTGGGCACACTCCATATATACATCAAGTGAGTGGCACCAAAATTTCATAATACGATAGAGTTATATATATATATAGCGATAGAAGTCTATTTGGTCCTTGCGTGCGAAGTTCCTGCTTCGGCATCTCCATCGGTGTAGGCGTAAATCCTGGTCTGGGGTTCCGGAGCCTCCAATCTTCCTTGCGTGATCGATGGTCCTTCGAGCCTTGCCTCAATTGCATGCAGCTGATGACTGTTAGGGTTCCGGTTTGGATACGGAGGGTTCTGATTCTGGATGTTCTGGGGACAGCTCCTTGCATAGTGTCCTTCCTTGCCGCACAGAAAGCATGTGTTTGTCCCCATCCTGCACACTCCCGAATGTTTCCTCCCACAAGTTGCGCACTCCGGATAGTCAGTGTTAGTATTCTGATTCCCGCGATCGTTCTTCTTTTGAGTAAAATTTCTCTGTTGACCCTGGCCCGAGAAGTTTCCCTTTCGCTTGTTCCTCCCAGATTGGTTGGAGTCTTGCGCGGGGTTACTCGCTTGGCCCTTTGGGTGTGACTCCGAATCTTGTCGGGGCTACGTTGTCCTTGTCATCGCTTTCTCCTCCTTCTTTGCCTTGAAGATCTGGGCTCTGGCCTCTTTGTCTTGGTTGATCCAGTACTCAGCCCTTATTGCCCGACTGATGCAGTCAGACACTAAGGTAGGTGGGCTGCTGCCGGCACTCACCTGCTTGGCGATATCGGTCCGAAACATCTTCATCAGCCTTCGTACCTTCTCTTTTTCACTCGGTACCAAATCCGGACATAGCCGAGCCAATTGTTCAAATTTCTTCACGGCCTCCATGACTGTCATCGACCCTTGTCAGAAGTTGGTAAACTCGTCCTGCTGGGCAGTGAGGATCTCGTGATTGTAGTACATCGTTCGAAACTCCGTCGTGAAATCTTGCCAACTCATGGCCGCGACGTCTCGGCGCATCTGGACTGTCATCCACTAGTGCCGTGCGTCTTTCTTAAGAGCAAACGAAGCGCAAAGAACCTTTTCTTACTCCGTCAGTCGCATGAAGTCCAAGATAACTTGGATATCGATTAGCCAATTATCGGCGGCGGTCGGGTCCATTGGCCCTTCGAACTCAGGCGCCTTCATGCGTCTAAATCGCTCGTATAGTAAGTCCTCCCATACTGCCTGCAGGTTCATCGGCACTTCAGCGGGTGCCACTGGAACGTTGACGTTCTGCGGAATCTCTGGCCGAACCTCAGGTTGAGCTTCCGGTTGAGCTTCTGGTACCGGTGGTATCACTGGGGGTACTGGGGGTACTACTTGAGGTACCGGCTGAGCTTGGGGTGGGACCTCGTTAATCCGGGGTCCTTGATTCATCTGAACTATTTGGGCTCATACTCTTTGCGTTTCTTGCTGCTGCTCTAGCAGCTGTCGTTGTAGATCTGCTACCATAGTCGCAAGATCTGGCTCAGGCGGATTACGTGGTACCGTTCTACGCGGACGTACCATTTTCTCTATCCTATCGTAAGAAAAGATATTACTACACTGTTAATACCCTCTCTTCCATGCGTAACTTATCATATCAAATCTTAGCATATCATGTCATAGCATCAACATACTTTCATATCACAACATAAGAGGTACTACAGTATCACACTAGATACTTAGTATAACATAGCATAACTTTCGTAATCATACATAACTTTGCATAACATAACATACTCATGTTATGAATCCCGTGTCTACACGGTCTTTTTTACATTTCAAAAGTACATTTTCTTACTGTCTTATACGTACGAACTATGTACATCGTAATTTACAATACTGTAATTACATATAATTTACATTAAACCGTACATACATGTCTTTATATACAAGATCAAAATACATGATGGAAGTGTCTACCACTTTATCGTCGTGTCGTATATACATGGCCAAAATATGACGGGAGTGTCTATCACTCTACCGTCATACAAAATACATACATAATCAAAAGGATGGGATGGAAGTGTCTAACACCTTCCATCCTACATGAGTACATGCAATCCTACGTCAAAATACATACTAACGCGCCTATATTATAGCCTCGAATATAAGCACAGAAACGTTAGACTCTGCATCGGAGTCGACATCCTAGTCTCCATCCTGAAACGCGATCTCCTCCAGGTCATCTTCGTAATCCTCACCGTCACTGATGATTATAACCTCGTCGACCTGCCCGGCCTCTGGCTCCACGCTATCCTCCTCCTCCTCGTCATCACTAGGGATGATAATGATAGGAGGGTCCTCTGGTATGTCTATTACTACAACTACGTCATCGTCGTCGTTGTCATCCATATGGCCCCCGGCCTCTACACGGTCTTAGGGAAACATTGGGCCCGGCTCGTACATAGGACTCCCCTGACCAGCGTCATTCATTGGTACCTGGTACTGGTCTAGGTAGACATCGGTCTGCACCAGATGTGCGGTGATCTCGGCCTCTAGGATAGAATTCGTCATATCCCCAATCGTCCCTTTGTGCGTAGGCCAGACGACGTATCGTCGAATCGGGGGTGGAACTCCGTTCCGCAGTATCGTTAGAGCCCGTAGCTGTGGGTACGGTAGATCCTGAGGAATATGGGGCAGCATGGCCTCCTGGAACCGTCGACAGTAGTGCAGCATTGACTCTTGCGGGTAGGCGTGCCAATTCGCCGCAAGGTGCTGGTACCTCCTGTGGTGCATATCCCGATAAATTTCGGGATCTCTATACTGTCCGTCGCCTCCGGGCCCTTCAGCAGGAAACGGCCCGTATCATGCTAGTACCGCAGCTCGAAAATGCGCCCATGTCCTCCCGGGCATCTACTGCTCCCCTATGGTCATCCACCATAGCCTGGCGTCTGCTATCAAACATCGGCTAGCCAGCGAGACCCGTAGACGGTCCTTAATATGACAGGTGTGAAAAATCGTCTCCATGTCGTGAATCCAAGCCGATACCGGGACCGATCGTCCCGTGCCGTTGTATCGCAAAGGTCGTGCTCCGTAGAACGCCGCAACTGCCTCGCGATCAGCGTCTATCTGATCCGGTTCCATATCTACTCGTCTATCATATCGCAAACCCATAATAAGTACATATACGCAAACATAAAATCTAACTTACTTACAATGATGACGGCGATGGCTGGCAGACTATGAAATTTTGTCGCAGGAACCCGCTCTGATACCAACTCTGTAACGACCCGCCTAGTACAGGCCGTTACACTGCTTAACATACATACTTACTTAACTTGTCGTACTTACTTATTTACTTGATAAAAAGCAGCGGAATTTTTTTTTATTACTAGCTTATATACGTCTAAACGTAATAAGCATATTGCGAATAAAACATTTAACATACAAAAATACATATTAAACGAAACGCGTAGCGGCATCTTGTTCCCACAATTTCACAGCATGCCCCGCCTCGCACGTCCATCTTGCATCACCCATTGCTGTCAGGTAGCTTACCTACAGCATAGACGACAAACTATGAGCTAACGCTCAGTAAGCACAACTATCTAATCTGCGACCTAACTTACGCTTTCTAGCTTAACTTAACCTAACGCCACATAACATTTCATAACGTCATACATCATAACATAGCGTCATAACATTGCAATTCACATCATAACATACATAACAATGCATAATAGATGCAGAATCCGGTTATGCTCATATTATGCTTTTTCTTTCATTCTTACTTACATTCTTTCTTATCTTACTTAGGGCCCATACATAACTGTTCGTACCCGGCGCGCGACTATGGAGTAGTTGGGGCAGCCAGCCCAGTCCAACTCAAACCATAGTTCAACCCAACCTCGGACGGGTGGTACGACACAGGCAAGCTCGCTTGCCATCTTACTTTTTTATTCTTTATTTCATATTGTATTTAGTGAACATGCATTGTGATGTCACTTTTTTCATAAATCATAACATGTTTTGCATTTTACCTTTCATGCTCAGCTTGCACATTCTTTTTGCATACATAACATATTATCATATCGCATAACATGTCATATAGCATATTGTACATAACAACATAACATAGCATTCATCTTAACATACCCTAAGGCACACAACAAGCACACCAAAGCATCAATTAACATATATTCCTAGCATGCATCTATCATACTTGGGTAAGTGTCAACCTAAGCCTATGCTGTAGGCGGAGTTGTACTTACCTCTTTTGCTATGTCCGACTGTGCGCTTTCCTTTCACGGAGCACCGCTGCAAGCCTTATCCTGCTTGAGCAAGGACATAGGTGAGATTCTGTTTCTTGTTGTAGAATGTTGGTACCCTAACCAATATACCGACTATAACCTAGTTGTATGTCCCCGTCAGATAACTGACTTGTCCAGTTTGGCCTTCTACCGCTGGGGATTAATTTGAATTTAATTAATCCCTTAAGAGGCTACGTTGGATAACCTCGTGGGCTATTTTGATTTACTATAAGACTTTCAACAAAACCTAGGGCTTTACTATTACATTATGGTTTATTGAGTTAATTTCCTTAACCCACTTTACTTGGCCCACTACTAAACTGTTGGTCTACCTTAGGGTTACGTTTGATAACCGTAAGGTTACCTTTATTCACTTGTTGGGTCAACCCTTGTCAATTCTGGACTTTTGGGACTAAGCCTGGTAACTCGGGTCTTATTCCCGGTTACGGCCCGTAATCGACTTGATTACCATTTTTACCTTGAAAATTCAACTCTTATCTTAAAACTCCATTTCTTATCTCAAAATTCTATTTCTTATCTTATTATTCCATTTTCTTTCTTATTGCACTTTTAAAGATTTTACTTAAAAATCCTTAAAATTCTTTATAAAATTTTGATATTTGCAATAACTCTTTATAAATGTCGTTTAGGGTAGAAAACTGCCTTTGGAATAGTTTTCGTAGTTAAAACAACGATTTAAAAACACTTTACAGTTTTTAGAAAACATTTGTAAAAACTAAGGTGCAGGAATTTTCGGATTCCCTGCGCACCTTTCATAAAACGCACCCAATTTAAAAATCCATTGAGAATCTGAAAAACTTGTCTTCATGAAAGTTGTAGCTCTCAAAAAATGATAAAACTTTTGTGTTTTGAAAAAAATCCCATTCTGCCTACATTAGTACCAGTTTTCATTTGAAACTGGCTGACCCTGAAAAACTGGGTCTGGGGATCAGCCACGGGTTTTGCTAAAAACGGAGGCCATTGGAGTCTCATTTTGATATTCTGTCCATGGTGTTCTCTAGGAAAAATCATTCTGAGCAACTTTCGTGTTTTAAGTTTTACCCCATTCGGCTTCTAGAGGCCTTAAAATTTCACTTTTCCAAAACTGGTCAGATTCGAATCCGAATTGGCAGTTTCGGTTGGTTAATCCGTTTTACGTCCTATTTCAGAAATCTATCTCGACCGACCACTTCGGGAGCTTACGATTCAAGCACACAGCATTTTCTAACATCCCATTAAAACCCATAATCCATTCCATACAGTCCATGCAACCCAAAATCCAAAACCAAAAACCTAGGGTTGCTTGGTTCTAGCATTGCATACATCCATACAAGCATCACAAATTTAAACCCTAAAACTAACATGCTTTCTTGGCTGCCAATGGGGCAGATTTCGGCCACAACTTGGGGGACACATAACCTAAGTTTTCTAGCATGAAAATCATTCAAAAATCAACCCAAATCTAGCAAGATTTAAAGCCACACAAACCCTAGTTCTAGCAAACCAAGCACACACCAAAATTAGGGCTCAAAATGAAATCGGACTTACGTCCTTACAACTCAATCGAACCTTAAATTGAACTTGAAATTGGGCTCAAAATAAAGAGGATTAGGGTTCTAGAGATTACCTTGACCAAAGCTAAAGTTTGGTCATAAATCCTCCTCCTTTGCTCACCAAGACCCACGGCACACTAGGGCTTGGAATCCAAGAAACTTTTGTTGGCTCTTGCTTGCTCCTCCAAGCCGAGCACTCCTTGACCAAAAGCCCCAAAAATTTTTTCAACTTTTGCTCACCCCTTTCTCCTCCCTCTCTTGTTCGGCCACCTTCCAAAAATCCACAAAAAAATTTCTCAAACTCTCTCTAACTCTCCCCCTTGCAAACTGAACACTGCAATAAGTGAAAACCCCAAGAAAATTTCTTTGGATCTCTCCTCTCCTTCTCTCCCTCTTGCTGCCGAAATTTTAGAGGAATTTTGCAAGAGGTTGGCTGCAATTTCACAATAAAATGAATAGGGAAAGAGAGAGGGGTATTTATAGACAAAGGGGGCTTGGAGTGGTTGATGTCTTGGCCCCTAATTTATGGCTTTTCCTTCCTTTCCTTCCTATAGCTGCCGACCAACATGTGTGGAGGGGAGACTTCCACATCTCCCA
>CM046387.1:14249293-14315281 GCA_025413485.1 Ficus microcarpa
TAATTACTTTCCGTGCCAATGATGGACCACCTCCATACCTATAGCGCACAAGCAATACATTGATTTCTCATTACCCCTTATAACAGAAAGAACAAGTACTAACAGGATCCTCCAATCATATATTCGTACTTAAAGATGAAAGAACAAGAAGCAGAAAACACAGATAAATTTTAAAACAAAATCACTCCCTGCAGAATTAAGAATAATATGCATGCAATACCCATCAAGCATCACGATAAATCCACCATCAAATCACCTATTCAAGTGTGAAGCTTCAGCCGAGCCACAGCCTAAGTTTGTAGCTTTATTCCTTCATTTTATGGATGAAAAAGTTTATAATGCTTTTTACAAAAATCAACTTCATTATCATGTTTTAGTAGAGATTGCAGGAATAAATTTATTTCTTCATCACTAGTTACTTCTGGCTAGTTATGATAGCTTCAAAGACTTCACTAATTTCTGTGTGTAAGAAATTTTAATCTCGGAAGAAAATCTCCTACTAAGCTAAAGCAAGGGCAGTGTCAAACCAATCAGCAGGTAAGACTAAAATTGATCAACCTGCCACAAAACACAAGACATCTAAGACTACAAGAGAGGGAAAGGAAGAGGGAGAGAGAGAGAGAAGGGGGGGGGGGGGGGGGGAGGACACATACATTTAGTTTTATGAGTGGATTCCGTTCCTAGAGCCCACACTCTGTCCACCGACCAATAATGACTATAATACTAATTCCAAACACTAACTTCAACCAAATTTCAGTTCCAGTAACTTTGATTTTCTCTGATTATAACTGCCAACATAGATAAAATAAAAAAAATAATAATAATTATTCCAAAGCCAGGAAGCTCTTAAAGGCTTGTATGCCAAATCCATGCAGAGTAGGCACTAGATTTAGCAATATCAATTCGGGATGCCCTCGAATTTGTGGGCTGGGGAGTTATAGGCATTTGGAAAGGAAAATAATTAAGGAAAACATATATTTGACAATATGGCCAACACCATTTCTCACCATGTATGCAATTGGTTCCAAACTTCTTGTGGGAGTAATACATAGTCACGGCCTTCAAGTAAAGTATCGTGTATCTCAATCCCTGCACTGGATTCTTCTGATGCTGCTTCAGATATCAAGTCAGAATTATCAATGCCATTTGGCTTCTTTAAGGTACTTGAACCAACCGACTCGCAATGTTCGGACACAGAGGATGCATCATTCGGGTTGTTTGGCTGATCTTGATTGACATATTCAATCCAATGTTGCCACCATCTAAAGGAAAACAACCAGATAAAAAAACGCTAGAAGCTTCAAGTCAATTCATAAAACCTTGATAAGCATTAGGTCACAGGTTTTTACTCTTTAGTCAACTGAAAACTCTATCGTTGCCATTTATGTCAAGCTAAACCTCATTATCGTTAATATTGCATAACAAGAATCAAAACCCAAAATAAACCTAGAGGAAACCGATGCATAAACAAAACATACTCGACTCATATAAATTCAACAGAAAATAAAACATTAAAGTGAAAATATTAAAATCTCCAAAAACTTGTGCTTATAGATGGGGTTTTAGTTTCTTGAGGATTCCATTTCAAAAATGCAAGCAAGCACATTTCCATGGTTTTCCAGAAACCAAAATAAACTCATTCATACTAAAAAAAAAACCCAAAAAAAAAAAAAAAAAAAAAAAACACGAACAAACAAACACAGTGGAGGCAAAATTCTGTTAAAGTACACTATCAGAGTTCTACAGGCACAATCTCACTACAAGTCCAGTAGAATTCAATTGTCTCCCTATAATAATAAAATTAACGGAAAAAAAAAAACTAAAATTTCCTTTGAATCCACTAATCTTGACCACAAAAACAAAATTATACGTCGCCAAGAAATTCTAAAAAATAAATAAAATAAAAAAAGGAGAGAGAGAGAGAGAGAGAGAGAGAGAGAGAGAACCTCTGGGTGATCAAATAAAAGGTATCGCCGTCTTTGGAGTTAGATTCGGCGGCCAAAGCAATGTCTCTGATCAAAACCCTCTCTTCCTCCGGCGTCGGATCCGTACTGCTGCCACTGCTGCACATGGACACCTCCGCCATTGCCCTTCTCTCTCTCGGTGAGACTCTGTAGTAGGTATATTTATGCCGATTATTTTGTTTTCTCCTTGTTTCTCCAGCGTTTTCTTGGGAACCAAACGCCCGGTTTGGAAATTTGGGAGAGAATAGGTGGTGGTGGGCGAAATTTTTGAAAATTGAGGGTTTTCTTTGCAATATAGTAGAAGTTGTTTAAATGGCCTTTAGTCAAACGGTTAATGGACCATAACTTTATGACATCATAAATTCGTGGAAATAATCCTCCTAATGTACATATTTGCAGGACTTTTATTTTATTAAATTTAGTTCTAGTTTGACTCGACGGTTCAAACTTAAAATTTTCATTTCATTTTTTATTTTTTTTTGAAAATTTTTTTTATCTTTTCTGAAAAAGTCAACAAAAATTACTATTAAAAGTTAAAATTTCCAACTTAAACGAGTGAACCAAACGGTATCTTGTAGATGCTGGATTACTACAGTCAAAAATTTAACAAAGATCAGTTGATTGAACTAATTAAACGATAGATTGGGCCCCTGGCAATCGTTGGTGAAATTCATAAAACATACCGAAAAACTGAAATGCTTATATCAGAAGATAAAACAAAAATAAATGCTTGAATCTGAAATAAACATGAAATAAATGAACACCAAAAGTTATAGAGGTTCGCCCAATCGGTGTGCTACGTCCTCTGAGAGTAATGGTATTGATGTATGTAGATCTTTTTCACAATACAAGAGATTATGATGTTTCTGGAGATAATTTGGCAGAGTGATCGTATGTTCAGATTTCGGATCCCAGATCCCTTTGAAGGAGGGGTCCTCCTCTATTTATAGAAGAAGGAACCCAGTCTCCATCTGATGGTAAACGGTTATCCCTCTTGTATGATGGGACACGTGTCAGCAGATAAGTCGTGCAGTTGACTTAAGCAGTTACCAGGTATAATCGTGGGCTCAGCGGTTGAAATGTAATACTCAGATCGTCAGTTATTGTAAATGATCTGACATGTCATCGATGAGCATGAGCCTGATGACTAAGGGATTTTCCCTTAGAAAAGCCGTTCGAAAGGTCGAACTACGAACGATTGACAATCAACGAACGTTCATCGTATGACTCGTTTTGGTCATCGTTCGTTACAAACTCGATGTTCGCATGAGCAGTCAAGTTAGACGTTCGATCTCATACCGAATTTCGAATGATATCATGTGAATGACAGATTGGGTCCGGCCCAACTAATCAAACGATGGATGGGTATCGAGGAGCAGGTCCGTAACTTGGGCATGGCCCAAACATAATCCATCGATGAATCGAGCGTCTGTTTAATGTACATCCAAAGATTTAACGGTACAATGGGAAGACGAAGTCTAACCCCAACAGATAGCCCCCCACTCTATCGAGCGATGTATCCTCGATAGAGTGTTTGAGTGCCGTTTGCGTAACAATGTCGAGCTCTGGTACTTTCAGATTTACGAAATCCGAAAAAGCTGTCAGCATTTAATGAAATGCCTCGATTCCAGTTAAGAGGGAATCGTGTGGTACACGTGGCGTGTAATGAATGGGTGTCTCGAAGCGACGTCTCCATTCTTCGAAATTCGAACCGTTGCGATGGTACGAATCGTTATGATGATTCGTGTGAGAGAGAATGCGAACGGTTGCGAGATTTATGCCGTTTGATCTGGCGTTACAAGAGATCAGAGCCGTCTGATGAACTCTTTGAAGGTTTATAACTTTTCGCATTCTCCCTCTTGCCTATATCTCGCATTTGGAGCACTTCGAATTTTCCAGAGCCGAGAGTTTTCTCAAGAACTTCAATCACAGGCAAGATTTCTCTCTTTTCTTCTCCTTTTTGTGCAATTTATAGTTTCAGCGACTTGATTCTTGTTCCATTTTTGAGCCTTTTGGATTGTTTTTCTGCATTTTCGTTTCGGCGAGTGACTCGATTGAGGGATTTAGTGTGTGTTTCTTTTCTGGGTTTTCTTCTTGGGTTTTAGCCTATTGTTCTTCGAGTTCTTCCTCAGGATCAAAGGATTTTTCGAATAGACATTAAGTGTAGATCCGAAATCTTTTCTTTGTTCGTCCAAAGTTTTGTTTGAATCAATGGACAAAGAAAAGCAAATTATCGAAGACGTGACTGTAGAGTGGACAAGTTCCGACTCGAGCGATAGTAGTTCAGACGAAGACATGGTCGAAGCTATTCGTCGTTCGAAGTTCGACAGAGAATTTTCCCATGACCAGAACGGTGCTGGGACGAGTGGTGCGGAACAAGAGCGGAACAGACCAGCGACGACGTCAGGAGCAGACGCTCTATCCACACCTCCTATCGCTCGTTTAACCAAAGCGCCGCGAAGATTAAGTTCGGAGTCGTTCCTCCGAACATCGAACCCTCGGTCTGCTCTGACAGAGGACGACTTGGCAGAGATTAGGGGAAAGTATGGCTTTCCAAACGAAGTTCAGCTTCGTCTGCCTTTTTCGAACGAGCGAGCAGACACTGTTTCGGAAGGATGGATATGCATGTATAGCATTTACTTCGAATGCGGGCTCAGACTTCCACTTCCTCCACTCCTTGTCCAGACGATGCATCATTACCAATTGGCGATCCCCCAACTGATGCCCAACGGTATGAGAGTTTTTCTGGGGTTGATTGTACTAGCAGAAGAATCGAGAGTTGAGCTGTCAGTAGACGACTTTCTCGCAATATATTACCCTCAGGAAAATGCGAAGGATCATGGGAGGTACTCTATGTATCCAAGGAGGAAGAAGCAAGTTGTGGACGGCATGAAGAACGCGGATCGGTATTGGCAAGATCGGTATTTCTTCATGCATGTTAACGAGCATTCGATGGGAGGTCTCGCCAATGCTTTCTTCCCATTGTGGGGGACTCTTCGTAAGTATCGAACGAAGAATAAGAAAGGGCGCAAGTACCTTTGGTTTGTATTGAGATCTGATGTTTGTTTGTTCTTTTTGCAGGCAAAGAACTAAAGAAACCACCACCGAAGGCGCTTATTTTCGAGGAAAAGCTCGAACAGTTGCTTGCTCTGCCGAATCAAGAGTGGGACGAGATCAACACTCCTAGCAGATTTCGGGCGTCGAGCATTTGGAAGGATTTTGTGGAAATCCCAACAGGTAAAGTTAAGAGTCTTCCTTCCTGGTTCGATTGGACGTTCGTGATCAGGGGAGCGCTAAGACGAGTGTTTGGCCCTCCACTGTTCATCGAACCGTTAACTGACGAGGAAGCTTTGGTCGCAGAGTCAGTTCTGGACAGGATGGATTTTAAACTGCCCTCAGCCGAAGAACTGAAAGCGAAGAAAAAGGCCGCAGCGAAGGCTAAGCTTGAAGCCAAGAAGGCTGCTGCCGCTGCAGCAAAGGCTACGAGCAATGCCCCTGCTCCGTTTCCTGTCTTGGAGTCTTCTCCGGAACCTCCTGCGGCTGACCAGGTCGAACGAACTGTCCAGCCAGTCAAGCCAAGTGTTGAGCCGTCCCAACCACCCACGAAGAAGAGGAAAATCGTGGCGAAGGGAAAGAGGAAAGTTCCTGCTAACAGGAGCGAGAAGTCGAAGATTGCAACGCCTGAACATGATGATGAGCCTCAAAATATAAAGGAAGGGCAGAAAAAGTTTAAACTCGACTTGCCTTCAGACATAAGTTTTCTTGAAGACAAGGAGGCGAGCGTTAAGCTCATGCGCCGACTATTCTCCGAAGTGGATGAAGACAAGATGAACAGTGGGCGGATTCATGATCATCTGGACGACGTGCTCTGGGATGGTTTGAAGGTAATACATATATGTTTCATTAGCACATCCAGATCATCGAACGATGAGCTTAATTTTAATACCTTTTTCATTCGTTTTTGTAGAACAACATCCGAACGATGGGCCTGGTATATCGAACAGCTGATAGAGTTTCCGCGATGAGCAACAAGGTCAAAGAGCTCGAACAGAAAGACAGCGATCGTGAGGCAAGGCTTAAGGACATCGATAGAAATTTTAAAGATGTCAAGACGAGCGCTGAAAGCCTTGTAGCTGACCTGCGAAGTACGATAAAAATGTCGAAGGACAACCTTGAAGCTTCGCAGGTCATCGCGAGCCGTCATGACGAAGCTCAAGACAAGATCAAAGTCCTCGAGACTGAGAAAGCTGCCCTCGAGGCTGAAAGGAAGACGCTCATCACCGAAAAAGCTTCGCTCGTTGATAAAGTCCTTAGTATTCATGAAGAATCGACTTTGAGAGCTCGATACGAGCTTTTAAAGCAGTATAAACAAGGGCTGCTGGTCGAAGCTGAAGTTGATGAGGAGATCGAGATGTTCGAGATACTCGATGAAGCTGGGACATCAACTTCAATTCCAGAACCAGCCCTGGATGGCAATAAAGCTTCACGGAAAACTGCTGTGGACGTCGAGCCCCCAGTTTTGGAAGATGCTACTCAAGACCGTGACGTACGGGAGTAGTTTTGTAATTTACTTTTTGTAGTCATTGAGACATTTGTGTAGATTTTGATTTTAATGAAGACTCCAAATTTTTTCTTCATTTTCTGAATTTGTATATGATTGCCAACGATGATTCGAGTGATGAATGTTCGAATGTCGAACGATAGTTCGATCGTTAGTAATAGATCAAACGTAGGATGTAAATCCGAGTATTTCAGCTAGGATCGAACGATCAAGTAGGGAACGTTGAATTATGAAACGAACGTTTTAGTGTCCGTATAAATTGTCGAACGATCACGAATCGTTGTAAACAAATAACTATTAATCACAGTAGATTTATCTGCGAAAATTTGAAGTAATGTAATTTATTAAATTACATCAATAGCTGAACTCATTCAAGTGTGATGAGCTGCCTACGTACCCAATGATTAGGGATCAAGCCAGTCGTAGTTCGTTTGGATGTAGTTGTTGAATGATTTTTGTGACTGGACTCGCATAAATGTACACGAGCTGCCTACGTACCCAGTGTTTAGGGATCAAGTCGAACGTAGTTCAGGCCTCGGAAGGCGAAGAGAAGAATAGTCTTTGACTCAGACCTGTAGGATCGAACGATCAACCACAAAAGATCTGGCCTTACAAGTAAATGGTATAAAATGATTGTCTGAAAAATAGCCAAAGTAAACAGAAATTTGGCTAAGTAAATATAAAGAATATACAGATCAAAGTCTTCACACATAATACTTGCGGAGATGGTGAGAATTCCAGCTGCGGAGGACTTCAACTTCTTCAAGAGTCTCGAGACGGTAAACGCCTGGTCGAACAACCTTCAAAATCCTGTAAGGACCTTCCCAGTTTGCTCCCAGCTTTCCAGCGTTTGGCTCGGCAGTGTTCTGGAACACCTTGCGAAGAACGAGATCTCCTTCGTTGAAAGCTCTAGGTCGAACCTTCGAATTGTAGTATCTGGCTACTGATTGTTGGTAGTTTGCCATGCGAATCAGAGCCTGATCTCGCCGTTCGTCAAGAATGTCCAGACTGTCGTTGAGCATTTCTTGATTCTGCCCTTCGTTCTCGAAAGCCAATTGACGCCGAAGTGTGGGGACTCCAATCTCTGCTGGGACAACAGCTTCTGCACCGAAAGTCAGTGAGAAAGGAGATTCACCGTTCGATCTTCTTGGAGTAGTCCTGTACGCCCAAAGTACGCCATGGAGTTCGTCTGCCCATCGCCCCTTTCGAGCTTCGAGCTTCTTTTTCAGATTCTGAACGATCGTTTTGTTGGTAGCTTCAGCTTGACCATTCCCTTGTGGATACCGCGGGGTGGAAAAGCTAAGCTCGATGTTCCAGTTGTGGCAGAATTTTCTGAAGTTGCCCGAGATGAACTGAGACCCATTATCTGTTACGATCTCTTGGGGCACACCAAATCTGCAGATTATGCTTTTCCAGATAAATCCTTCGACGTTCGAGTCTTTAATTTCAGCAAAGGCCTCTGCTTCCACCCACTTAGTGAAATAATCAGTAAGCACAAGCAGGTATTTGCGTTGACCACTTGCTCTCGGTAGTGGGCCCACAATATCCATTGAATATTTCATGAATGGATATGGTACTGCAATGCTCGACAACCGTTCTGTTGGCTGATGGAATATTGGGGAATGTCTTTGGCATTTGTCACATCGTTTGACAAAGTCTTCGCTGTCTTGAAGCATTGTAGGCCAGTAATAGCCTTGCCGCTTGACTTTGTTGCACAAAGATCGTCCCCCCGAATGGTTTCCACATTCTCCTTCGTGAACTTCCTTCAGAACATATGTGGCTTCTTTATCATCGAGACATCGAGCGTAAGGGCCATTGAACGAACGTCGGTAAAGGATGTCGTTGATTAACGAAAATCTTGCAGCTTTGGTCTTGAGCTTCCGAGCTTCTTGTTTGTCGTCTGGTAGAACTCCATCCTTCAAGTATCCTGTGATTGTTGTTCGCCAGTCTTCAGTGGCTTCGACTTCAATGATTGAGGTTTCAATGTGAATGCTTGGTTCTTCGATGTAGCCGATCGGGATACTGCGACGCATGTTGGGTTCTGATGTTGATCCGAAAGAAGCCAGGGCGTCCGCTTGCGTGTTATTGTTTCTCGACACTTGATGAATCGAGTACTCTTCAAACTGCTGCAGCAGCGAACGAGCCATGCTTTGGTAGGCTTCCATCCTTGAATCATTGGCTGCGTATTCTCCCAACACTTGGTTCACAACGAGTTGTGAATCGCTATGAACTTTTAAACGTCGAGCCCCCAGAGCTTTGGCTAACCGTAGACCAGCAATCAAGGCTTCATATTCTGCTTCATTGTTCGATGCCTTGAACCCCAATCTAAACGACTGTTCGATCACTTCGCCATCTGGAGACTGGCAAATTACGCCCACTCCTGATCCTTTGACATTTGATGCTCCGTCTACCATGAGCGTCCAGCAGCATTCTACTTGAGTTTTCGGCGTGAAAGGATCCGGAGTGAGTTCAGCTACGAAGTCACAAGCACTTGCGATTTAAGACTGGTTCGAACCCGAAATTCGATATCGAATTCACTTAACTCTACTGCCCACTTTGTAAGTCGTCCAGAAAGGTTTGGACTATGAAGAATGGCTCGCAAGGGGTAGGTTGATAATACGACAATCGAATGTGATTGGAAATATGGCCTCAACTTCCTTGCAGCGGTTATGAGTGTGAGGGCTAATTTCTCAACCACCGGGTACCTTGTCTCCGCATCAAGCAATGTCTTGCTGACGTAGTAAACTGGCTGTTCGCCGCTCGTATTCCGTACGAGAACGGCACTGACTGCTTCTTCTGTTACTGAGAGATATAAAAACAAACTTTCCCCAATCTGGGGTTTGGATAAAACTGGAGGAGTGGACAGATACCTTTTTAGCTCCTCAAAGGCTTGTTGGCATTGCTCGTTCCACTCGAAATTCTTGTTACCTTTGAGAAGCTTGAAAAAGGGCTGGCATTTGTCGGTCGAACGAGAGATGAATCTGTTCAAAGCAGCTATTCTTCCTGTCAGCTTCTGAATCTCTCGCTTGTTCTTCGGTGGAGGCATGTTTATGATTGCTCGAATCTGGTCTGGGTTTGCTTCAATTCCTCGCTGAGTCACAATGTAACCTAAGAACTTTCCAGACGAAACACCGAATGAACATTTTGAGGGGTTCAATCGCATGTTGTGTTGTCTGAGTACGGAGAAGCATTCCGATAGGTGTTTAATGTGATCAGCAGCCTTCAGTGACTTGACCAGCATGTCGTCTATGTATACCTCCATCGTTCGACCGAGTTGATCTACGAACATTGCGTTGACGAGTCTTTGGTAAGTGGCTCCTGCATTCTTGAGTCCGAAAGGCATGACTTTGTAACAGTAAATTCCCCTTTCTGTGATGAATGCGGTCTTCTCCTGATCGTCGGGATGCATGAGGATCTGATTGTATCCGGAAAAAGCGTCCATGAACGAGAGTAACTCGTGTCCCGCTGTTGCATCAACCAGACGATCGATGTGTGGAAGGGGAAAACTGTCTTTTGGGCAGGCCTTGTTCAAGTCTGTAAAGTCGATGCAGACTCTCCACTTTCCATTCTTCTTCTTTACGATGACAACGTTCGCTAGCCAGTCTGGGTACTGTACCTCCTTGATAAATCCAGCTTCGATCAACTTTCGCACTTCATCATTGACGATCATGTTGCGCTCGATGCCAAGTTTTCTTCGCTTCTGCTTAACAGGCTTATGGCTTGGATCGACGTTAAGTCGATGTGTTGTCACTTCCGGGTCAATGCCTGGCATGTCTTTGTGCGACCATGCAAAGCAGTTTTGGTTGTTGCGAAGAAAACCTAGTAGCTGGTGGCGAATAGTGTCTCCGAGCAGAGAGCCAATGTTGATGACTCGATCTGGTTGAGCTGGGTCTAGCTGGACTTCATCCAATTTTTCCATGTCAGGCTGTATCTGACCGTTCGGTTTTTCTTTCTACTCTAGTTGCTATAAGCGATCGGCTTTTTTCATCTTCAAAGAGTGAAGATAGCAAGTTCTGGCTACCTCTTGGTTCCCCTTTATCTCCTTCACTCCTCTTCTCGTAGGAAACCTGATGCGCTGGTGGTACGTAGACGGTACAGCCTTCATGTCATGGATCCATGGCCTACCAAGAATGATGTTGTATGCCGATGGACAATCTAAAATCAAAAAAGTGGTTAATTTATTCACTCCTGCTGCAAATACAGGAAGTTTAATCTTGCCAACTGCCGCGGTTGACTCCCCATTGAATCCTGTCAAAACGGTCGTCGAACTTTCAATATCTGATTCTGAAAGTTCCATTTCCCTTAATGTTGCGAGAAAAAGGACGTCCGCTGAACTTCCGTTGTCGACAAGGATTCGACTAACTTCACAATTAGACACGTTCAAAGTTAGAACTAACGCGTCATCATGGGGGCGGCTTAAGCTGGTGGCTTCACTGCTGTGAAAGCTGATTGAGTGCTCGTCTGGATCACTGGGAAGGATACCTGCAACAGGTTGAGTGGCTTTCCTTCGGTGGGACTTGATCGCTGTTACAGTCTCGCCGCTATACACCGATCCTCCGCAGATGACGCCGATAGTCTACCGAACTGGAGGTGGAGAAGGCGATTCATCGACCTGCTGCACAATTCTTCGTTCTTTGGACTCGTTACCGAGTCCATATGTTTCCCTGCCTTTCTCGGTCAGGAACTCCCGCAGGTGACCCTTCTTTAGCAGTTCTGCCACCTCTGCTCGTAATGCTCGACAGTCGACAGTGAAGTGACCGTGATCTCTGTGGAACTCGCAATACTTGCTAGTGTCTCTGGCTGGGTTCTCCGGCAACTTCTTTGGCCAAGTTACGAAATCTTGGCGCTTAAGATGAGCGATAAGTTCGGAAGGGCTGATACCGAGGGCATATTTTGGCGGCGAGAGGGGACGCTTATGATCACGCCTTGTCGTTCGCTCGGTTCGGCGTTCTGTTCGTCGAGATGGACCTGGGCGTTCTCGTCTGAAGGTCTTCTCTCGGTTTTCGCTCGTCTTCACCACTTCCTCCCTCGTTCGAGCCAAGTCTCGCTCGATCCGTTCGTTCTCTTCCTCCAGCTCGATAAAGCCCTTCGCTCGATGCAAAGCGTCTTGGATGGAAGGAGGGTATCGAGCACAGATCTCGTTTTTGAATAAAGATCTGTGTCTCAAACCCTTCTTTAGGGCCTCTCTTGCTGTTCCGTCGTCTAGCCCGGAGATCTCAGAAATGGCTTTACTGAAGCGCTTGATGTAAGCGCGAAGTGATTCCTGCGGGCCTTGAACAACGCTCCATAGATCCTTCGTCGTCTTGCCGGATCTAATGTGGACGGAGTAACTCTTCATGAACTCGAGCGATAGCTCATCGAACGAATCGATGGACTCTGGAGGAAGATTGCAAAACCATCTCAGTGCTGCTCCCTTCAAGCTCTGAGCAAATAACTTGCACATCATGTCGTCGAGCATTCCTGTTGGAATGTTCGTCGACTGTACGACGTGTTTGTACTGCAGTAGATGGTCATGTGGGTCTGACATCCCGTCGAACTTCGGGAATGAAATACTGCTGAACTTGGGCGTAATGGTGTTGGTGATGCGGCTGGAGAGTGGTGTCTCTCGAACTCCTCGGGCGAGGTCGTCGAACCCTGGAGTAGATGTGGTGGCTCGGTGAATTTGCGAAGAAAAACGCTGCTCCATCTGGGCTTCCAACGTTTTCAACTCTTCGGCCATGATATTTCTCATCAGGCCCTCGACATCCACCGTCCCTTGTGGAATGGGACCTTCTGGGGATGGAGGTAGGTCGGGCGTCGAACGCCGGATGTGAGTGTCGCGCGTGATGGGATCGAACTCTCTCGTTCGATTTTGCTGCTGTTGTCACTGCTGCTGCTGCTGTTGTTGTTGTTGTTGTTGGTACTGGTACTGGTACTGGTGTTGCGGATGCTGATACGGCTGATGCTGTTGCGGCCGCCGCCCTTGTCTTTCATCTTCCGCCGTCGTGTTTCTCGGCGTAGACAAAGGCTGCATTAGAGCCACGGGGCTGTGTGCAACGTTCCTTGTCCCTTGAGGATAGTATGGGGTGGTCTGTTGCCAGCTCCCACTGTTAGGTCCTCGTGGAAACTGGGACGTGGATGCTTGCCAGCCCCCAGTGTTCGCCCCTGTCGGGTACCCGTAGTATGGGTAGTAATACGAATATGTGGCTTGAGAGTTGACGGACATCAACTGCTGCTTGAGAATCTGGTTCTCTACAGCGATGTTCTCCATCTGGCTCTGCTGGTTATCATGCTTTTTGGTCAGTTCTTCAACCAATCGTGTCAGATTTGCAACCTGGGAATTTGCCTCTGAAGTCGAAGTTTCTTGATGACCAATTGGGCTTCCCTGGGGAAGTTCTTCCTGGTGTTCGTGTTCTGCCATTGATGCTTTGCGAATTTCCGGAGTAAGATGGCCAAGGGCCCCACGGTGGGCGCCAAACTGTAGATGCTGGATTGCTACAGTCAAAAATTTAACAAGATCAGTTAGATTGAACTAATTAAACGATAGATTGGGCCCCTGGCAATCGTTGGTGAAATTCATAAAGCATACCGAAAAACTGAAATGCTTATATCAGAAGATAAAACGAAAATAAATGCTTGAATCTGAAATAAACATGAAATAAATGAACACCAAAAGATATAGAGGTTCGCCCAATCGGTGTGCTACGTCCTCTGAGAGTGATTTTATTACTGTATGGAGTTTTTACAGTACAGAGATTATGATGTTTCTGGAGATAAACTGGCAGAGTGATCGTATGTTTCAATCCAAGGATCAACAGATCTCTTTGAAGGAGGGGTCCTCCTCTATTTATAGAAGAAGGAACCCAGTCTCCATCCGATGGTAAACGGTTATCCCTCTTGTATGATGGGACACGTGTCAGCAGATAAGTCGTGCAGTTGACTTAAGCAGTTACCAGGTATAATCGTGGGCTCAGCGGTTGAAATGTAATACTCAGATCGTCAGTTATTGTAAATGATCTGACATGTCATCGATGAGCATGAGCCTGATGACTAAGGGATTTTCCCTTAGAAAAGCCGTTCGAAAGGTCGAACTACGAACGATTGACAATCAACAAACGTTCATCGTATGACTCGTTTTGTTCATCGTTCGTTACAAACTCGATGTTCGCATGAGCAGTCAAGTTAGACGTTCGATCTCATACCGAATTTCGAACGATATCATGTGAATGACAGATTGGGTCCGCCCAACTAATCGAACGATGGATGGGTATCGAGGAGCAGGTCCGTAACTTGGGCATGGCCCAAACATAATCCATCGATGAATCGAGCGTCTGTTTAATGTACATCCAAAGATTTAACGGTACAATGGGAAGACGAAGTCTAACCCCAACACATCTTAGGTGAGATTTTATTTGTACCTTCAATATTTATAAATATCTCTATAAATTAATTTTTTATTACACTTTTGTATTATGATAAAATTACCTTAAAATTCATTAACATTACCCATACACTCACATACGTATAAATATAAATATTTTTTATAAAATAATTTTAAAAAAAACACCACCTTAATTATAAATGGTAATAAGATTTTTAAAAAGAAATAAAAAATTACTCTACAAATTTTAAAAACAAAAATAAAAAATTACTCTACAAATTTGATTATCGTTAATTTCATTTTATAAACCCTAGATTATTTTTTATCATTTTTTCCTTCATATATCTTTATAACTATATGAAAAATTTTCACGAAGGATTCAAATAAAACAAAAATAAAAGAAAGTATACCTATTGAAGAGCTAACAACTATTAAAGATTGTATTTTTAATTTTTTGATTCATTAGTATTACGTGTTTTTTTTCTTTGTTTTTAATATTTGAAAATGATTCTTTCTGAATTTCTTTAATCGATTTTTCTTTTTATTTATTTTTTCTTGATATTTATTGTTTCTTTTTTAATTTATTTTTAATAAAACAATTTAAAAATAAAAATAAAAATAAAAATAAAAATAGAGTGGGTGTACAAGAAAGTTAAATCTAGTGTTATATAAAAAGTATCTATAAAATAATATATTTATTATGTCTATATTAGGAAACATATGTTAGGTAGTGATATTTATTAATATTGTGGGTGTAAATAAAAACACTTATTGAGATTTATAGCTAAATAGCCTTTTTTAAGAAAATTTTAAATAAATGACTAAAGTTTTTAAAAAATTAGTTAAAAAGCTCTTTTTTTTAATGATAAAATGGTTAATCAATTTTCATAAATGGTTATTTAATGATTCACCATATAATATTGTTAGTTTAGTCAATTAATGATTGACCGTAACTAAAATCACTAAATTTCATACTCCATCATTGACTAACCAATCTAGAAAAATGACAAATGATTATTTTGTTAAATAAAAAAAATATCTGGCCAACTATTAGATTAAATTACTAAAAAAAGATCATCGCGCCTAATTTTTCATAATTATTCGTTCGGATTTTATGCTGTAGATTTTTTTTTTTTTAATTTGACCAAGAAACTTATAGAGGATAAATTTATTCTCAAACCCTAGGTATCACACTTTTCCACTCCCTTGGTTTACTTCTTTCTATCTTATATTTTTCAAATGTGACACTTTCTCTCTCTTCCTCACAGCAACTCTCCTCTCTGGTGCTAATTGACGTCAGCAGTTTCCTACTTCAGAGCTCATGACGAGATTCTCTCTTTCCTTTCTAGTCCTACTTGTCCTACTTGACGTTCGATTGTCTATGATGGCGTCTCCTTGGTGGTCGGCCTCATATTCTGGTTGGGCGAGGATGGTTCTTTCTCAAATTTGGGATTTTTAAGTTTGGGGTTTACTGTTTGTTTGTTTTTTTTTTTTTTTTCAATAATATTAATTTTATATTTGGTAATATGAATTTTATATAATTTTTTATGATCAGTCTGATGAAATAATAATTAATATGATAAATTACAGTATCAATTCGGTAGAATGATATGAACAATCCGTTAAAATATAATAAATCGTCTAACAAGTACAAAAACCCAATGGAGTATAAAAAAATATTTTGGTAGAATATCAAAAAGTATTTTATCATAATTATCTCCAGCGACTAGTGACCATCGCAAGCCATTGAAGATCATGTTATATACCAAATGTATTATGATATATTACCAAAATGTATTCTGGTAGATTAACAAAAAGTATTTTGGAGACTAGTGCCAGTAATCTCAATCTATGTTGAATAGGAGTGTTTACCGAATCCGCCAATCCAGTTCAATTCGTCTGATTGGATTGGGTTGAAAAACAAATAGATTGGTTGCAGATTAGGATTTTCTTAATTTGAAGGTTACGGATTAAGGATTTCTTAATCCGTGTAATTCAAATCCGAACTCTATACATGTGTACATATAAATTTGTAAAGATGCATATATTTTTCTCTAAATTAATTATGTATGTATATGTTAAAATGTGACTTCGTTGACTTATATATGTGCCTAAATTCTAGTTCAGTAGTTTTATTATCTGACCCAAAATCTTATAGTTCAATAGCTTTATTATCTAACCTAAAATTGCTTTTTCATTTTGAGTTGATGAGTGTGAAAATTTTATTTTAGTTTCGTCAATATTTGTTTATTGTAATGTATTATTATGCTACAATTTAGCTTATGATAGAAGACTAGAAGTTACTTATGTTGCAATTTTAGTGAATTATTTTATGACTTAATATTTTATTTTAGTTCCTAAAGTAAATGGATTGAATTTGTCAATCCAATCTATGTAATCTGGTATTTAGGGATTGGATTGGATTGAGAGTTTCACGGATTAGTGACGGTTTGGGATTTTTCCAATTCGAATGTCAAGGATTAGACTACGGATCGAGGCTTAATTCATATAATCCGATCCATAAACACCCATAATATTGAACACCAAAAGTATTATGGTAGACTACCAAAAAGTATTCTATTAGAATACTAGAATATTTTAGTCGACTAGTATATGGGATTCTGCCAAGTATCTTTTTGATTGGTTAGAGGTATTTTTGAAAAAACAGGTTAGGTTGACCTTTAACTTATCTTGCAAGAGGGTTAACATCGTGAAACCTCTTATGATGCAATATTACAATGTGGTACTCTTTTTGTGACCCTTATGAGAATATATTGTAAATATTATAATATGAAAGGTAAAATAAGATGCCGTTAAAATATTTATTTACTTTTAATGAAAAACATACTCACTCAAAAGGGAAAAGCACCTAAATGACACAAACTTAGATATTATTATCTTGATACAAAAAATTAACACTAGATCAATAATTTGTGTCATGTTGTTAAGAATGAAGAATTTAGATTATATTAGTCAATAGATAAAAAATATGGTTATTTAGGTAATTATTTTAAATTTTCTAAATAAGATATTCGTTTCCTAGTTTTTTATAAATATGGCATCTATCTCTTTCGTTAAGTGGACGGCCGAATTTTTTCTTTTTCACCAAATATAACGGAAAATATAGTATATAGGTCGTTCTTAAACAAAAATATTTAACACAATTGTACTTTAGTTATATTGTCAAGTAAATTGCTCATTTAGCCCTTACATTTTTATCATCGTGCAAGTTCGGTCGGTGAACTTTTTTTCGTAGCTGCAATGCCCTTAAACCATTTAAACATTGATATAATAGTCTTATCTGTTGCTTTTTGGATGGAGTTTATTAGTAATTTAACTACAAATTGGTACTAACTGAAAGGACTATTATAGCAATATTTTTAATAATTTATGGTCATTACAGCTAATAAAAAAAATCAGAAAATGCTCTTAAACTATTAAAAGTTACTACAATAATTGTTTTCTGTAATAACCAAAAGAAAACTCTGGAAGTTCAAAATCGTAAAATAGGTACCAGATTTCAATAGAAAAATTCTACAAAAAATAATTAAAATTCCACAAAAATCAAAATCATAGGAAGTTTAGAATTTTCAAATACCAAACAAAATAACCAGATTTCAATTAAAAAAACTTCAAAAATCATAAGAAATTTAAAATTTTGAAACAAAAAAAAATTCCACTAAAAAATCACAAGCTCACAAGCCTAAGAATAATTTTAAAAAATATATCATTCAACAGGGAGATTGCCGACGGGAGCTCTAACCAACAACTAAACCTCCTGGAAGCTCCAACCAATTGGCTCCACTTGAAGCAAAGGATTGAAAACCAACAGCATGCCTTCTATATTGAGATCATGATCCAGATCCGTATAGGAGGCTATACCAGAGCAAGCACCAATAACAGTTGATCAGGAAGTATATCCAGTAGTAGATCTGGATGGATCTTCTGTTAGGTTCTTAATAGTAGGAGTAGCAAACTAGTCCCATCTTTTCTTTCTCTTAAGTAAATAGTATAGATGCATCAGTCGACTCCGTGGATTCTTTTTATTCCCTTCTCTTTTGACAATAAAAATAATTTTGTGAGACAAAATATTTAAACCAATAAATATAAGGTATCTATTAATGTTTACAAAGAAGGCACACCCGACTTTATTTTTGAATATATACTCAACTCACCTCCCTTTTCCACAATTAGGTAAAGACCAGGGGGGTTGAAAACCCCAACGGGAAACCTTTCACCGCGCCACAGGATTCTTTCGTGAAGTGCTTTCTTAGACGTTTCCATTCCTACCCCCACAAGCAAAGAGGTTTAAGAAACCAGGCGACCAAGTGAAAGTGAACGGCCCTGAGCAAATTTTAGCATTCTTAAGCTTATATTTTTACTATAATCTTAATATTTTATCTTAAATTTCCCCCAAATTTATTATGTTATCCTAAGTGTGAGTTAATTATGTTAATAAGGTTAAAAGTAGCAATTTGGAGCTAAAATGTGATAAAAATAATTTAAAATTGCAAAAGAAAATTCAGAACCAACATTGACCACTAGCGTGAGTATCCACACATACGCCACTCGCTTTTCTTGGCCACCGGATCGTCTCATAAGCAGCCCAAGATCGCGACTGCAGTCTACTCACCCCAGTTAGCACATTCAAGATCACGTGTCATGCCAACTCAGAGATGTCAGAACCCGTGTGCTCACCCTCATGAAATCTTGTGTGCAACCTTGCATTCAACCAGCAGACATGTGCCATGCGTCCAAGCTTCAACGCCTCTCCAACCGTCCCATGCCACCTATCCGTGTGGGCCTTGCTAAGGTGCGTCAACTATGTTACAGCGGAGAAAAAGAGAAAAGAAAAGTATAAAGGAAAGGTGACGACGGCTTGGCGGCTATAAATTGAAGCTTATTAGTGCTCTGTGCTCTTGGTCTTTTGGCTGCAAGAGAAGCCGAAAACCAAAGAAGCAAAAGAAAAAAATTATTTTAAGTTTTAGGTTTAGTTTTCTACAAATTTAGGGAAAGATTATCATAATTAATAAAGAAGAGATGGAGAAGAAAATTTAGGAGAAGGCTTTGGAGACTTGTGAAACCTTCAAACTAGGTCTTCTTGCTTTATTTTCTTATGTTTTTAATTTTGTAATTTGATAATAATTAAATCTTTATTTTGTAGATTTCTATTTTTATTTATGAAGTAATTTTCTTTTCTCGGGATACGATCTATCCAGATTATAATTATATGAGTTTTTCTATTTTTAATCAATTGATGTCTATTCTAGTTCTATATTGAAGTAATTTAATCTGTGCTTAATGCTTGTGAATTTCTAACCTACTTTTGCATGATTTGGTATTTGACTTGAGACTAAAAAGAGATAATTGAATAAGCTCTTATTTAAATTATCATGAGATTGTCATAAGTTAAATATAGTTATAAAACTTATACAGTGCTTTGAATTTCTTGTTTTTAATTAATTGTGATAAGCTTAGAGTTTGAGACCGAGAGATAATAATGGGCTTGTTGTGAGATGAATTATTGATGTCTGAGAAAGATTAATGATTATATTAGTGAGATTCACTAGCAACATAGGAAATAGAAGTTAATTATTTAGATTAGAGGATTTGAATACGATTAATCAGTGAAATCAAAAACTTTAGAGTTTTAGTATTTTGAATATTTTGTCTTTTAATTTATTTTGTTATTTTTATTTTAAAATCTTTTTTCAGTTATTCAAATAAAATTGGAGTTAATATAATTTTGGTAATTAGTAACAACAGTTTTCGTGGGAACAATACTTACTTATCCCTTTATTATTTGTTTACGATATTGTGCAATTGCAATTTTCGGCAACAAGTTTTTGGTGATGTTGCTAGGGATTGTTTTGTTTTTACTAATATCGATGACAAATAACTCTATTTTTAATTTAAATTTTTTTTATTTTTCTTTATTTTAATTTTTTTGTTTGATTTCGTCTTATTTGAGGTACTTCAAGATGTCTCATCGATAGGTCCTCACGAGTTTTGCCTAACAAGACATGGAACCGATGTATAGTGCTTGGTTAGATATAAAGACTTGAGGAACTAACGCAAAAAGAGGAGCACATAGAGTTGTTTCTTGACAACGATTCTTTAAGTGAGATTAGGGTACAAGATTAAGCCATGAAAGAAGAATCATAAGAAGAAGTCTCCAGTGTTCAACTGATTGTGATCACATTAATCATCCAAGATCACATCTATGAAGATCCGATGAGGCCAATACATCCTTTACATACATTTGCATAATTTGTTCATGTTCCCTGAGCACATACATTGAAGCCTAGTCTTATTGGAGGCACACGCCGAATTCTACCATATCTTGTCAAGGTTGAGGGCATCAACAATCAAGACCCATATGTGATGTTATATGACACTATTATGGGCGAAAGCCGATCTTTGACGAGCAATTCTCTACGGTCAAGCCGATGACTATAAATTAAGCACTTCTTGGGAGGCAACCCAAGCTTTTTACATGCTTTTTATTTGTTTTGTTCAAATTTCTATTTTCAAGTTTTAGGATCTTTTTGTTTATTTGTTTATATATCTTGCTTCTTTTTTTTTCTTCTCTAGGTACAAGCTTTGAAGTCAGGAGTAAACTCGTGGCGCCAAGCACCAATGAGCTAGGGAAGTTTCCAATAACCCTTTTTATTTTCATGATTGCTTACACATTGAGAACAATGTGCATTTTAAGTTTGGGGTTTAGAGTATTAAAAAATAAAAATTAAATAAAAATTAAAAAAAAAACTTTTTGAGTATTGTTTATATTTGATTGTCAAAGGCCAATGATAAAAAATAGATTGAACTAATTATAGCTCTTGGAAAATGATGAATATTGTATTGTTTGTGTGCTTGATTCTTGTGTGAGTTTTGTCTTGCTTGTGATTCTTTTAACACTTTGTGCCTATAGCCTTGATCATTTAACCATTTTGCTTCCTTAGAGAGAGTTTATGTGAATTAAGTAACTCATTCGATCTCATCGAACTCTAGAACTTGTTTGATTATCACTTGAGGAGAAATCTTAGATTACAATTTGCCAAGGACATAATTTAGGTCGTCTTTGGATCGTTTGAGCCTTTCAAGCCAGCCTTTATATATGCATATCATTAGTCACACCTTTGAGCCCAATGTTTACTATTTTCTTTGTTACACACATCTTTTAGCCTAGCTTTTTATTAATTTCCAAACGTTCAACCCTTTATCTTAAGCATGTTGATCATTTTAAGAATTATCTTGAGCTACGCTAAAGTATGGGAGGATGGGTGGAGTTATGAAAAGTTTATTTTGTTTCTTAAAAAAAAAAAAAAAGGTGCTACGACTTGTTCTGAAAAAAAAAAAAAAAGTTTGAAGTGTAGTAACCATATTAAAAAATAAAAGAATAAAAAGTGGATGACAAAGTAAGTTAAAATCAAGTTTGAGGGCATTATTGGGAGTGTTACAAAAGCACTACAAAGGTCCTAGAATGATTATGTGTTTAAAGTGATTCAAGCTACATTATTATCCTTCTACCGCTACCCTAACCTAACATTTCAAGCCTTAAAAGTCCTCATGATCCTTGGTAATGTGTTTGTCTATATTGGTGGAGAGTGATATGACGTGTAAGCATATGGAGTTTGAAAATTTCTTAATCTAGAGATCAATTATAATTTGCTTGTTTGCATAAATTGATTAGGGTTGCGAGTGGTTAACTGTAAAAGTTTATATTGACACACACTCGAAAAGAATCTAAGGCAAGGTGAGGCAAGCATTTGAATCGAAAGTATAAAATTTCATGATGTTTAGAGTTTTCCTTGAGCTATGAAATAGGTGAAATCTTTGAGGCATGCTTTGTAAATCAAACTGAATTAATGCTCACTCTTCTCACTCTTTTATATTATTTTTTTCTTTTGCTAGAGGACTAGCAAAATGTTAAGTTTGGTGGCATGATAACTCTATAAATAGAGTTATTTTAGCATTCTTAAGTTTATATTTTTACTACAATCTTAATATTTTATCTTAATTTTCCCACAAATTTATTATGTTATCCCAAGTATGAGGTAATTATGTTGATAGGGTTAAAAGTAGTAATTTGGAGCTAAAAAAGGATTTAAAATAGCAAAAGAAAATTCGGAGCCAACGTCGACCACTTGTGTGAGTATCCATGCGTGCACCACTCACTTTTCCTAGCCATCGGATCGCCTCATCAATAGCCCAAGATCGCGAGTGCAGTCCACTCATCCAAGCTAGCGCATCCAAGATTGCATGTCAGGCCAACTCAGGGATGCTGGATCCCGTGTGCACGCCATCACGAAATCTTGCGTGCAACCTTGCATTCAACCAGCAGACACGTGCCATATGTCTAAGCTTCATCACCTCTCTAACCGTTGCGTGCCACCTGTTCGCGTGAGCCCCGCTAGGGTGTGTTAGCTTTGCTGTAGCCGAGAAAAAGAGAAAAGAAAAGAAAATGAAATAGAAAATAAAAAAGAAAAGAGGAAAGGCGGCGGCGGCGGCTTGGTGGCCATAAATTGAAGCTAAGGGCTCCGTGCTGTTGGTCTTTTAGTTGTAGGAGAAGCCAAAAACCAAAGAAGAAAAAGAAAAAAAAAAGATTTAAGTTTTAGGTTTAGTTTTCTACAAAATCAAGGAGAGATTATCTTAATTTATCAAGAAAAGATGGAGAAGAAAACTTAAGAGAAGACTTTGGAGACTTGTGAAACCTTCAAATTAGGTTTTCTTACTTTATTTTCTTATGTTTTTTATTTTGTAATTTGAGAATAATTAAACCTTTATTTTGTAGATTTCTATTGTTAGGAAGCACCAAGACTTGACTCGTGGCTGAATGATGATGGTTGAATAATGGCGGAGCTTGATCGGACTTGCAGCGAGATCAAAGTTGTCAGATCTAACTTGGACGTTGCTGAAATGACCCACCTTACGTAGGCCGTTACCATACTTACCTTACTTAGAAACTTACTCTTATCTTATGTAAAAATACGAAAATATTTTTTTTTCTTTTCAAAACTTACTTTAAATCCCAATTTAATTTCACACTCATATATAGGTACTTGATCAAGACAAGTACTAAGTTTCAAAACCATCTTAACACATTACAAAATATACTAACTACTAGATATTAGTACCATCAAACTATCATAACATAATACCGACATTTTTATACATTTTTTTTCAAAATGCGTGGCGATGTCCAGCCCAGAGTTTCGCAATCCATTGTGCCCTCTTCTACAGTTTTGCATCACATATTACTAGTAGGCTGTTTACCTATAATGTAAATATAAGTTATGAGCTTTCGTCTAGCAAGAACAACTTTTCTTCCGCAAAACATCAATAGAAGAATGCATGAACCAATTATGTTTTTTTTATGTTTTCTTAGGTTATCATATTTTTGGGCCCTTACATGATATGAGTATACATACCGTGGCACGCAGCCATGGAGTAGATGAGGTGACCAGTTCAATCCAACTCAAACATAAACCAAGCCCACCCTTGTAGCAGGTCGGTACAACACGAGAAAACTTGCTTAACATCATACTTGAAAACAGTTTCTTAAAATTAGTTTCTCAAAAACCGTTTCTTACTTAAAACTTGATTTTATTCTTACCATGTGATTTATCATTAGTGAGCATGCTTTCATGATGTCACAATATAGAACATAAAACATATGCATCACATATATTATTGCATGACTTTTGAAAAACATACAAAGCAGTAAAACATTTTGCTTATGCTGTAGGCAGAGTTGTACTTACAAGTTGTCCTACGTTCTTGGTCTATCGTTCAATGAGGCACAACAACAAGTTAAACTCCTGTTAACATAAACCATGATATACTTAACCGGTATCTAATCTGATTACTCTTGATAATCATAGATACAAACCTTATTATAATAAATTGGTATTCTATTCGATTACCTTTAGTCATGCAATTGTTATCATCTTCTAAGTGACTTGAGCTTATTATTTCATTTCCTTGGTTCTTAGTTTAGTCTCCAAACTGATTACTATTCATCATAGAATTGTTATTTACATTTCTAAGTAATTTTGGCCCATTTTATCCTTTTTACTTAAAATGCCTTGTTTTCTAGAAAAATACCTTGATTTCATAAATCAAGTATTATCTTAATTTATCACTTAAAATTGCCTTTTTAAAATTACTTGTGAAATTTCCAATGGATTAAAACCCTTTAAAACTATTCCTTATAAAACTGTAGTTTCTTTGTAAAAGAAGTTGTAAAACTATAAAACTTTGAAAACTTCTTTTTAGTTTGGTTGTAAGTACGTGTGCATGAATTTCTTATATCCTACACAGTTTTTAAAAAAATCTAGTTTTATCTTTAAATTTGTTCAGAATTTGAAAAGGTTTTCTTCGTAAAAGTTCTAGATCTCATTGAAATCTATAACTTTTGTTCTTTACCCGAAACCTAATTCTGTCTTTAACTTATCTATTTTTTTTTTTTTTCATTTGAAAGTTACTGGCTATGTATAAAACTGGGACCAGCCAGGATTTAAAACTCAATAAATCAGAGGCCTTTGGGACCTCTTTTTCAAAAATTGTCCATGTTGCCTCCTAGGGTTTTTCATTTTCTACAATTTTACAGTTTTGATTTTTTTCATATTTGGCCTTTAAGGGGCTCAAAATCAGGATTTCAGAAAACTGTCTAGTTAAATCCGAAAATTGGTAGTTTTGTAGTTGGTTGGTTTTCGTTTAAAATTTCACACACACTACCTCAAATGATCAAAACCATGAGTCTACATCAACATGCAGTGCATCAAATTTGTTCTTAACATTCAACCACACACTTATCTTCTTACTTAAAAAACACAATATGGGTAATCTTGCTAGCTTACCAAGTTGTGTTTTAGGTTAATTTCTCAACTCACATATACATGATCATCATCGTCTTGATCATTCATTATCATTCATAACTTTTTCCTACTCAAACATATGAAGGCGTATCTACAAACACTTGGCAGGTACATGTAACCCTAAAACTTATTGTAGAGCATAAAAATTAAATTCATGCTTAGGGCTAGCACTCAAGATATCCTAAGCATAAATATATCATCACCAACCATATAAAAACCATAACATAAAAAAAAAAAAAAAAAAAAAGAGATGTGAGCTTATGCTCTTACAACTCATACTTGAAATACACATACATCCTTAATCAAAAGCTTAATGAAATTCTTAGAGGGTCAAAAGGAATACCTCTAAAGCTTGGAAGGTTGTTCTAGATTTTGGAATGAGAACAATTTTGTTCTACCACCACTATACCCACAACCGGCCACCTTGCTTTCTCTCTCTCTCTCTCTCTCTCTCTCTCTCTCTCTTTTCTAAAGCTAGAGAGGAAATTTGAAAGAAAACCAAAAATTTGGGGGTCCAACTAAATGATTTTACTTCTACCACCCCCTATTTATAGGTGAAAAATCCTTAATTTTTCACGGTTATTTTTTTTTCCTTAAAATTCTCCTTGAATTACTTAATTAGCCTTAAATACAAAGTCTTTGCCTTTTATACCCCTCAATGGCTGGCCATGTGGAAGCAAAGGCAACAAAAATCTCTTTATGATTATCCACTAATTTTTCATAATTACCAAAAATTCCCAAAATTAAATAATTTTCTTTGATAAGGTGTTCTCTAATTAGGGCCATGTTTGGCACTCCTTACTAATATGCATTCCATTTCCTCAATAATCTAGATAATACCAATACTATTTTAACTATCACAGTACCGTAATACTGGTCTGCAGTCCAGAATTCATCTGCACTTAACGGGACCATGTATGAATTTTTATTGAGACTCGAAACTACTTAATCCTCCTTGCTGCAAATATTATTCCTGATTTTTCTAATGTGATCCCACTCCTTATTCTTCATTCTATATCCGCAATGATGATCAGACATAATATAATTCCTATACTACTTATTACACTGTAGTACTGTCCTATTTAAGTCATGAGTTATCTTGGTCATACATAGTCCAGAACAAAGTCATAAATCATGATTCCGCCTCTTCATCAAAAAGCCTCATAGAACATTGAGTCCTATAACTTATAAGAACTCAAAATATTCTGATAAATCAGATCATACATTTCACACAGGCATACATAGTATAGACTTAAATTTTATTGGTATCAAGGAAATCACAAGTCCGTCAAAAAGTTGGTCATTATAGTTGGGTTGTGGGCAGAGAGATCGGAGCCATTGGAATGCCAATAAGGTGAAGAACAAGACGTTCAGGTGGAGTTCATGACACCAGGAGGAGAAGAGATCACGTAGCAGAGATTCTCCTTCTCCGGCATCCGATTATGCAATCTCGCCATTGCAGAGATCTCGAAGATGGTGGTTCCAATTAGAACCAAAGATCGGAGGAAAGTGCGACCAAAATCAATGAAGAAAAGAGGATCCGGTTGTCAAAGGTAAGAGTGAGAGAGAGAAAAGGGGACTGCTGTGCATGTGAGAGAGAAGGGGAAGAAGAGAGAGAAAAGTTTTAAGTATGGGGGAGAGAAAAAGAAAAATAGATACAAAAAATTAAAGTTCTGACATTATATTTATGGCATTTTCTATAGTAGTTTTTAGGGTTGTGGAAAAAATCAATCCACACCTAAATTTAGTGGCATGTGACATAATTAGCCCATTGATTTTTGTAGAACATATATATATATATATATTTTAAAAATATCATGACATGTTATCATATTTTAATTAATTATTTGGTTATTTTGAATTATCAATTACACCTTTAAATTACCATATATAGTATCCATGTTGACATTAGTTGGCCGATAGTTGCCGATTGATTACCATCTGATAACCAAACGTGATATTGACCAGTTGCCGTCACCTCTTGTGAGGCACCGAATAATTGCCACCTCCTGTGTGATATCAGATGGTAACCAACTAGTGTTATGATAAGTTTACTAGTATTTACATTTACTTGGCTCTTAAAATATACTTGTTGTATGTGTTGAAAGATTTGGAGCCGTTTTGATTATATAAAAATAGGGTAAATTACTAAGTTGGTCTCTAAACTTTTAACTTTGTGCAACTTTGATCCTTGAACTTTTTTTCATAGCTAGATTACCCCTAAAATTTTAAAATGTTACTACAATAGTCCTTTATGTTAATTTTTGGACAGAATCTATAAGTTAACATCACTTTTTGATCAAATTACCAATAGATTCCATTTTAAAATTATCAAAAATGACTATTTTGCAATATTTTAATAATTTGAGGCATTATCTATTCTTTTTTGTAGTTAGAATGATAATAAACTATTAAAAATGTTGCTTCAGTATTTTTTTCGTTAAATTTTTTTACGTAACCCGAAGTTAGCACTATTTTTTGACCAAACTACTAATAGATTATGTTAAAAAAACAATGAAATGACTATTGTAGCAATATTTTAAAACTTTAGGTGTAATAATCGAACTTTTGATAGACTCATGATTTCCTTAGATATAAAGGAATTTAAATATGTACTATGTGTTTAGGTTATGTTTTATGGAAATTATGGATATCAATGCGAAATTCATAATTTTATTATTACAATATGTTTGAGTACTTATAGTGACTCAATGACAGTTCATCAAATCAAGTAAAAGACCTTATGGCAAAAAAGACAAAGTCATAATTTATGGTATTGTTCTGGTCAACGAATGACCATGATAGCTTATAACATGATTAAGATGGTATTGTAACTTATTACGCAGTATTAAAATTAATCTATGACTTACAATCATTACAGATTCAAAATTAAGAATAAGGACTAGGAACATTCTAGAATAGTTTGGAATAATTTTTGGAGCAATAAAAATTAAGTGCAAACGTGGTCCAATTATGTGCAAACAAATTATGGACTGCAATTTAGCATCGTCAGACTATTGGTAGCTAAGATAGTATTTACAGAATCAGGATCATTAAGAAAAGGGACTATCTATTAGGAAGTAAGGCCAAACATGACATTACTTGGAGGCCAAGTAATTGAAGATAATTACATAATTATTTGATTTATGATAATAGTGGAGAGAAATCCAAGAGATAAACATGCGAGGATTTTTTTAAGCTCAAAACCGCTACATGGCTGGATTATTTGGGGACAAGGAAGTACAAAAAAAAAAAAAAAAAATTTAAAGGCCAATTATATAAACCACGGAAACAAGAAGATAAAACTTTAATTATAGGAAAATTTGAAAATTCCACCTATAAATAGGCGTTAGTAGTGGAGACTTGGCCATTTGCTTTCTTCTCTCCTTTCTCTCTAGTTCTTACACTAAAAAAAAAAAAAAAAAAAAAGGATAGAAGAACACAAAGCATCCTTGGTGACTGGATTTCATTGAGAAGTAAGACAAGGATCTTCTCTCAAATCCAAGAACTAGAACCCACTTTCTTCAAGCTTTAGAGATATATTTCTTGATCCATTAACTAAAGCTTTAATGAGTTTTGGTTTTGTGTAATTTAAGTGTATTTTAAGCTATTGGATGTAAGAACATAAGCTCATGTTCACTTATTTTTCTGTTTTATAGTCTCAATGCTTGATTTATGCTTTGGTTAGCTTGATTTGCTAGTTCCATGCTTAGATTCAATTTTATGCTTTAAGATTAGCTTTGATGATTTTGTGCATGTGATTATGCCCTTATATGTTTAAGTTTGGTGACTATATGTATGTTGGCTAAGAGATCAACATAAAAACACAATTTGATAAATTAGTGTCTTATCAATATTGTGTTCTTCAAACAAGTAGACAAGTTAATGGTTAAATTTTAAGAAAAAGAGTATGGTTAATTAGGTTATGAATGGAGTATAAGTCAAACATACTGCATGACAATTTAGACTCATAGCTTAGACCGTTTGAGGCAGTGTGGGCAAGCTTTTAAAATGGAACAAAAAAAAAAGTCAGCTTTCAGAATAATTTGGACGGTTTTCTGATAATTCAAATTTAAGCCTCTTAGAGGCCAAATTTGAGCAAAGTTGTAGCTGCAAAGTTGTAGAACACAGAAAATCCTAAGGGGGACATTAAAAAAAAAAAAAAAAAAAAGCCTCCAATAGCCTCTGTTTTTTTCAGTTTCCAAAATTGGTTGGTCCAGGAAACTGTACATGACCATAAGCTTTCAAGGGGAAAAACGGGTAAGTTAGAGACAAATTGAAGCTCTAAAAAATATTAAAGTTGTAGGTTTCGACAAGATCTATAACTTCCACGAAGAAAACTTTTCCAAATACTAAACCAATTTTAAGATAGAATTGAATTTTTCAAAACTATGCATGAAATAGTAAATTCTTGCACACATACATTCAACTAAATTAAAAGGATGCTTTGAAATCAGTTTTTAAGATTTTGTAACCTCTCTAAAAAGGAACTATGGTTTTATAAAAATATTTTCAAAGAGGTTTAAATTTATTTGAATTTCAAAAGTGATTTTTAAACTTTAAATGCATACTATGTATTATAATATACAATTTTATGTATTGTATCAAGAAATGCTTAAATAAGAAGTTAATATATTTTCTAAGTAAACAAGATATTTTTAAAGCAAAGAAAATACAATGTGAAGAACTCTTATGAAAGTTAATTAAGCCGGTGTACATCGACCTAAAGCAAAAATAAGCCAAAATTACTCAAAATTCAATTAAGATTTAAAATAGAGGGCAACTTATTTGACCGTCTTGTTATACCAAAGTTACTTAAGAGTATATCAACATTTTCATGACTTAAGTTAGTAGTGACTAAGAAGATAATTAATTAGTTGGGAGATCCATTAATTATTTAACTAATATGTTATAATAGATATTCTAATTTATGGATTGTTAATTAGTAATCCAGATAATCCTTATGCTCTATCTGAAAACATGAATATAATTTGTTGTCTTGTCTTTTAGTATGCTAGGTCAATAGAATATGATAGCTTGTAAGTACAAACCCACCAACAGTATGGGCAAAAATATTTATACTATTTTACATGTTTTCCAAAATCATGCATTGATTGTTATAACGCATATATGTTTTTTGTTTTGATTGATATTATTACTGTGGCATCATGAAAGTTTGCTCACTAATAATCAATTACATGACAAGAACAAGATCAAGTTTTCAAGTAAGAAACAATTAAGATTCAAGTCGTTAAGTATGATAAGATCAAGAACAAGTTTTCATGTTTTAAATCAAGTTTTCTTGTGTCGTACCGACCTGCCACAAGAGCGAGTTTGGTCCATGGTTTAAGTTGGATTGGGTTGGCAGCCCCAACCACTCCATGACTGTGTGCCACGGTAGTTACACCTAAGTTAAATAAGGGCTCAAAACTAAGTTAACATAAAAAACATTATTGATTTATACATTCTTTTGCTAAGATCATTTTGCGGGCTTAGGAAGTTGTACTTACTAAGCGAAAGCTCATAACCTATGTTCATGCCGTAGGTAAACAACCTACCAGTAATGCTTGATGAGGAATGTGGAGAAATGGCATGCTAGATTGTGAAATTTAGGTTGGACACAACCATATATTTTGTAAAATGTATTCGTGTTATGCGATGATAATATGATGGTACCAATACTTATACTGGAAAGTGCGATTACTACTGCAGTAGTTAGTATGGTTTGTTAAATATGTTAAGATGGATTGAGAACTCAACACTTAATTAAGTATATATATAAGTGTGAGATTAAGTTACGTTTTTAAATTTGAGTTTTAAAAAAAAAATTTCTGTATTTTTACAAAAAATAAGAGTAAGTTTAAGTATATTCAAGTATTAAATATTAAGTAGCAGCCACATAAAGTGGTTTGTTACATTAGGGCATTTCCGTTATGAAAAAAAGTTCAGAAATCAATGTTGCGTAAAATGAAGAGTTTAGAGACTAAACGAGTAATTTACCCTATAAAAATATCTTTTGCATCAAATTTAATGTTATATATTTTTATATATTTTCAACGATGAAGGGGATGCTTGTACATATTTTATGCTATCAAAAAGGTTGTACTCTCCGATACCTCACAACTAAATATATTTAGTAGCTAAAACTTTTTGCTATCAAAATAATTGTCATTCATACCTTTTGCACTCAAATAATAATTTGATCATGGAAACATTCATCTATCAAAACAAGACTTTTAGCTAAGAATATTTGATTGTGGATACTCAAAAAATAGCGATCATAACCCATCCACTAATAAGTTAAGAGACAAAGAATAAAGTAAGTATTGATCCAGGTTGTATATATCCCTAAAGAGGGACGGGATGATTATACCTGACTGGACCAAGTTGTGTTTATCCCTTTATAGAAAGGGAAATAATATTGGGATAGGCTTGCATTCCAGAAGCGATAGCTTCCGCCTCCCTCATTGGACGACCTCAACACAAGGAGAATGGATGATGTGATGTCCTAAAAATTCATAAACTTGATTCATGAATTATTATTATGGATTTTCTTCATTAATATACTTATAATGAATTATTTTAATGAATATTAAATTTTGAGATCATAAATGATAGTATATGTATCATCGGTGTGATGATTTGATAATTTAATAATGTTGAATTTCTCTATTTACATAAAGATGAGTTGAACGATATATAAATTTATGTGAAAAATTAATTTTGTCATATTAGAGGGATATTGTTAATTTTTAGGAAAGACCCTGATTTTTTTTAGTAGGTCAATTTAATGATCTTAGTATTTATTTTGATAAGACCAATAGTTAAGCTTTGAGAGCATGATTGGGAATTAATGTGTCACATAGATAGAAGATGAATTATTAGTATTTACTCTTAGGAAATCCAAAGGTGGAAAATTGATCAAGAATTGTGTTTGATTTGAAATCAATGGTGTAGATTTTATGTTAAGGGATCTTAGGCAAATCAATGGCCAACTTTGGATGATAAGTGACCAATGAGAGCTTAAGGTAAGGATTGGTGTGATGAAGATCCAATGGATGAGAATAAGGATGACAACCTTGGATCAAGGGTGGAAATTGGAAGAAAGAAAAACAAAATAAAAATGAGAATCTTAGGTAAGGATTTGAAATCAATGGCGTAGATTTTATGTTAAGGGATCCTAGGCAAATCAATGGCCAAACTTTGGATGATAAGTGACCAATGAGAGCTTAAGGTAAGGATTGGTGTGATGAAGATCCAATGAATGAGAATAAGGATGACAACCTTGGATCAAGGGTGGAAATTGGAAGAAAGAAAAACAAAATAAAAATGAGAATCCTAGGGGGGGAATTCGGATTTTGGCTTAAGAAAGCAAGGGGTAGGAGTGGCAATTCGTGTTACATGTCGGGTTCATGTCGTGTTAGAGCCATGTCGATTTTTTTCTTCTCCAACCCGAACACGACCCGCGACCCGCGACACGAACACGAAACGAAACCGCGACACGAACCCGTTACGGGTTGATATGACACGAACTGAAATTGACACGAAATTGACCCGCGACACGAAATTAACATGAAATTGACACGAAATTTGACCCGAAATTGACACAAAATTGACCCGCGACACGAACTTGACCCGAAATTGACACGAAACGTGACATGAAAATTAACACGAAAAAAATGGGTCCAACCCGAACACGACATGTTTTTTTTTTTTTTTTGGGTCAATTTTTCCCAACCCGAACACGACCCGCCCCCTATTTTTCCCAACCCGAACCTGTAAAATTCGTGTCGTTTTCGAGTCATGTCGTCGTGTCGCGACCTGTATTGCCACCCCTAGCAAGGGGAAATGTGAACAAATGAGAAAAGAAGAAAGTGGTACATGCATACAACCAAATGTAAGAGATGACATGATTTATTTTGGCAAGTTGACCTAGGGAAGAGACAAGTGAAAGTGACATCTTGTCTCCACATTGTTGAACCAAATTCTCCCTCCAAACCCCTCCCAAAGGTGGCAGCAATACAAGGGTTGATTCAGCCAAAAATTTTCAATTTTACCCCTCAAAAGATAGCTCCCCTTAAGGTAAAAGTTGGCTGACCCTAACACTTCATTTTGCTCTCACACAATTTAAGTTTAAAAACCCTAACTCTCTAGCTACCACCAAGCTCAAAACAAAAAGAGGAATCACCAACTCTATTCTCCATCTCCAACACCCCTCAAGCACCCTCCTCCCTTCATTTTCAAGCTCTAAGCAACCCCGTTACCAAGTTCGAAAAAGTGTGGAATGGAGTTAGAGGACGTTTTACTAGAGGTAACCTAGTGGTATTCTTTGTGTTTTAGTCTTTTTTTTTTTTTTTTTGGAGAACTAAAGCATGATGTTTTGTTATGATCTTAATGTTAGATTTCTTCTTACCTAGGAAAAAGTTTTGAGGAGAACTTTAGAGATCCGAGATCTTAAAGGATCCACGGAGCATTTCAATAAGATCTAAGAACTTTATTAGAGTTTGTGATTGTTATGGTGATATAGCATGCATTAGAAAATTTGGTATGAAAAAAAATAAATTATATATTAAGGTTCTACAGAGGATAAGCTTCATTTTAGGCTTTGGAATCACTTAATTTGCTTTTATATGTCTAAAGTTATGTGCATTTGAATTTGTGACCCAAAATTAGGGAAAAATGGATCTCTAGGGCATAGACCAGCCACGGGTTTATTGTACTCCGAACCCTTTAGACTCAAAATTTTGGATTATAAATTGAAAACTAAAGACTAGATTCTTTGGGCTTTCCAACAAGGTATTATACGCCTTGAACGGATAAATGTGCAATTTTTGGTGAATTTTATAATTTTGGGCTACGAACCAAAAATCCTATCTGGAACCTTATACTAGCCACGGGTTTTGTAAATTTTGAGTTAGTAAACCATAATTTTTTATAAAACTGTTTTTGTCATACAAAATAGACATATAAGTTTTCCAATAACATATCTTTTGTCTTATTTGGACTTGTAAGTAAATTGTTATGAGTTTTCTAATCTTACACACGAATCTGGACTTGTGGTAAAAACGTGAGACCAACAGTGACAAAACCTAAGTTTATGGTATGAAACACTTAAGTACTAAAGGAACTAACTTTACCTCTATAAAGTAGACATCTTAAGCTTCAAAATGAGATATCATGTGTTTAAAACTGATATGTACATAAATTTTAATAAATCCCTTAAAATTGTATTATAATCTGGTAATGCGAGATTTTACCGTAAGACATTTAGAAAAACGTCCACCTTAATATTTGAAATGCTTGAAATCTTAGAAAACAAATTCTAAAGACAGAATCTAGATGTTTCAAGCTTTCTAACAAGTTATCAAATGTCCAAAACATAATTATACTCAAATCTAAATAAATCTTACAAGTTAAAATCCTACACCGATAAAATGATTAAACATTAAAATGTGACATAAGGGTAAGTCATAACGTATGAATATATCTAGTTATGAAATGAGTTGATTTTAAGTGTATGACCAAATAATGTGAAAAACCCTAATTTCATAAATTAAATCACAAGTTTTAATGGGCTAAGATAAAGTATATTAGAGGGTTACTAGGCATATACCAAGAGATTACGTTAGCCCAACTAAATGAATATAATTAAGGAGATTGGACTAGCCCAATAATAAAATAAAGGTATAACCTTAGGTGACTCCTTGTCACCTTGAATGACTTATTAATTAATTACTTAATTAATTAATTAATACATAACCAAATGTGATTAAAAAAGTAATTAATTAATTAATTGATTAATAATTAAATTAATTAATTATAAGAGTTTGTGGATGATAATCAAGATTATTATGTTAAAAACTACGTAATTATAATACATGATTAATTAGAGATTACTTAATCATTAATCATTGATATAATCATCAAAATAATTAGGGATGATTAACTAGATATTAATCAAATATTAATTATTATGATTAATCAAATTATTAATTATTACTATTAGAATTAATAATTATTAATTATTATATGAGAAAGAATATTTAAGTAACATAATTAAATTATTAACAAGATAATTATTAATAAGTCAATTAAAATTATATAATTTAATTATAATTACTCAATTAATTAAAGTAATAATTAACTATTACTTAATTAATTAGTTGATCAATTAATTAATCAATTGATTAATTAATTAATCAAAATAATTAATTAAATTAAATTAATTAAATAATAACTAGTAGAAATTTATTTTAACACTTAATAATTAATAAGAAGTAATTGTTAAGGTTAATTATGATATAAGTAAATTAAGTTCATTATAGCTTACAAAATAAATAAATGATTGAATAAATTAATATAACTATGATTCTATCTAATAATGAGATATTGTTAAATCAGGACAATTTCTTAAATTTGTATAGTAGGAGATATAACTTCGGAAGTCTAAGCACATACGACAAGTAAGTACAAACCTCACCTACAGTATGGAACAAAATGTTTTTCTTTGTTGATGCTCTATGTTTGCTATGACTTGACTCAATGATGTGATGAGTATTGAATTATACATATTGCTTTGATTAAATATTTGATGTGCATAATTTCTATTGCATTGACATAATCAGCATGCCTCACAAATAATTATACCATAATGATAGATGTATAGTGACATGTAAATCTACACATTGTCACAATTAATGAGAATGAGCCTAATAAGAGATAGGATTAAGTGTCGTACCAACCTCCAATTAGTGAGAGGATATGATAAGAACGAAAGTTATAAGATATAACCTTAGAGGCTGTTAGAAGGTTGCTTCCCTAACTCCCCATTAGTTGCGCGAATATGGGTACAACATAGGGGCCCTTAAGTAGACAAGACATGTATATAATAAAGCATAAATGAACACATATGATCACATTCACTTTCGAACATTCTTAATTTAAGTGTGATGATATGACTTTATAAAATGTTTTGTGAGATATTGTTTGTATTTGTTGAGCGAAAGCTTATACGTATATGTGTTCATGCTGTAGGTAACGAGGGAAAGCAGCCCATTATTTAGATGTTTTTTATGGACAGACGAAGCTGTGTGGAGGCGGTGAAGAAAGGGAGTGGGATACCACCACAAATTTAATTTCCGTATTTAGACTTCCTAAATTATTTTGTAACGACTATATTTATAGTTATGTTCAAGTGTTTTAGTACTATTAAATTAATATGGGTACTTTACGAGAAAAAGACTTTAAACTCTTTCGTTTTAATCAACATGAAGTATTAGCTTTTTAATTATTATCTAAATACGAATTTGAATATGATAATTATTTGCTAGAGGTTTTAATCAACAAAAAGAGGATTGTAATTTGGTTGTGCAGGCATATCCTTTTCCGTTAGCAAATCTGGACGTGGAATCTCTCTGCGACCTTACCTGTTTCGGTATGCGACACATTTATGGCGATGGAAAACAACCAAATATTTGTGTCGCAAAAGGTTTTAGCGACAAAAAATAGGCATTCTGTTGCCTATCTTTCGCTAGTAGTGAAGATCAAACTTGGCTCTTTAGTAGGTCCGATCAAGATATCAAGGCAAATATTAATTTACACTTCTAAAAGGCCTTAATTCCAAAAGCACATTTGCCAACCTTCAATTTGTACATGCATATTGTACACTTGCACTAGACTGAACTTATTCATTGAAGCTTACACCAAACCTTTCCATTTATAATTCAGTTATTAATTGTAGCACTTCCATTAACAACCCGATTCCCAGTTGATACTCTTTCTTTCTCAATTGGTACCTCTATATCTTCTTCTTCACACACTTCACTAACCTCCTCCAATGGCTTGTAAGAATAGAACCAAGCGCATATCACATAGTACACCAGATTAACAACTTGAATCCCACTAACAAGAAAATAATAGTTCTCCAACTTTCCTCTGTTAAGATTCCTATCAGGCAACCAGTTATGCTGACCATCACCGCTGTACTTATGAACCAGAGTCACAAGCAATGTCCCAACATAGTTCCCGATCGAGATCGCGATCCAGAACAGTGCGGCCGCGGTGCTTCTCATGCTCTCCGGCGACTGATCATAGAGAAACTCGAGATGTCCAACTGACATGAAAACATCGGCCAATCCATGAAGACAAAACTGAGGAACCAACCAGAAAACGCTTATGGGAACGACGGCCTTCGGATTGTCCAGCATGCCGTGGTGCCGGGCCACGGATTTCCTCTTCATCTCGACGAAGGCTGAGACGATGGTGGTGAGGATGTTGATGGTGAAGCCCACTCCCATGCGCTGAAGGCAGGTGATGCCGGCGGGGTTTTTGGTGAAGCGGCGGGCGAGGGGGACAAAGAGGCGCTCGTAGAGGACGAGGCCGGTGAGGATGGTGAGGGTGCCGAAGATGGAGAGGCTGGCGGGGGGGATTTCGAAGGAGGAGGACTGGGAGAGGTGGCGGTTCATGGTGCGGGCTTGCTGGATGACGAAGCTGTGCTGGTGGGAATTGGAGGTGACAAGAAGGATCCCAGATGCCCAAATGGGAAGCATTCGGATTAAGCATTTCAGCTCCTCCACTCGGTGGACCGTGCATAGTCTCCACAGGTTTGGTTTGGCTGCATCTGAATTCCTTTCGTGCCTTGGAGTTACTATGGCGGCTTTGTCTAAGCATCTATTAACAAAGAGAACATATAGAAGCAGTGTCATTCCTTTATAAAAGTTTATAGACTTTTTAGTTACCGTTTTTTTGAAAATATAATAATGAAATTTGAAAATGCAAATACTGAAATTGATTTACTTTTAAAAATAAGACAAAACTTTTAGAAAACGCAATAGAGTTGTTGCCCAAAACGGGCCTTAAAAACTTTGAAAAGAAAAAAACTAATTAGAGTACTGTAAAAGTAAGACAGAAACTAAACTTACTTCAACTGATCAGAATGGAGAAGCCTCCCATGAATGCAAATCCCAGCATCAAGCTCTTTATTCTCATACAAAGCGTTCGGATCCGGAGGCGTCTCCTCCTTCCTATTCCTCACGGCGGCGACCACCACCTGAGTCAGTCTGACCAAAGGACTCCCTCCGGCTTTCACCTTCCGATAAAGCGGAGAGCCGGCCAGGAAGGTGACGATCGACAGCGCCATGGCGATGGTGGGAATGCCGAGTCCCCATCCCCAGCCGACGTTGTCCTGGATGTAAACGACGATGGTGAGCGCCGTGAGCGTGGCCAGCCCCATGCTGAAGTAGTAGAGGTTGAAGAAGTTCCACCTGCGCTTGGCCACGCCGGAGCGGGACATGTCGAACTGGTCGGCGGCGAAGGTGACCACGCAGGGGCGAATGCCGGCGGATCCGAGGGAGGTGAGGAGGAGGGAGATGTAGAGGACCCATAGCTGTATGTTTGAGGCTTCTATGCAGTTGGTTTGGGTCGGACATGGTGGTGGACGGAGTGAAGGTAGTAGCGCTGATATGGTTATGCTCAATAAACCCTGTGTGTAATTAGCAAAAAGATATTATCACAAGCAATTTAATTATCTCTCCTTATTTTGGTGTATGGAACTATATAGACATTTAATTCAAAAGAAAATTTTACTGATTTCGAATTTAGGAGTTTTGAGTAAAAATTAATTAATTATCCCTGACTTTAAAGACATGTCGCCAAGTCTGATAGAACTCATGTGGATTAAAGTCAGTACACAATTGGGACACGTGAATCCTACAACGCATGGAATGATGATTTTTTTGTTTCCTTTCTGTTCTTAGAAAAATACTTTCGAGCATTATTAATTTTTAACACGTCCTACAATAGTGGGGCGAATCTAACTGGTAAATCGTATTTTGTGATATCCATAGATTTTCTATTATTAAGTGATGTTTAATATCATTGATATTCTCTTGTATTGTTTAGTAAACAAACACTAGTTCAATATTTGGTGGTACAAATGTAGGACCCATTTATAATACAATGAATCTTGTTTGGTACCATTGACTATAAAAGCTGACCAATGTTGACTATATAAAAATGATACTCGGCTTGAAGACCTTTTCCATCTTCCATGTAAGTAAAATTATGAAGTTCAAATTCAACATTAAAAAAAAAAAAAAAAGATCGGGCTGTTAAATTGTTCGTTTTATTAAAATCGGACACCACAAGAGAATGAGACTAAAGATGTATTAATACTAACATTCTGAGTTTACCTATTGTTTTAAACAGGACATACATGAAAAGATTAATTTTTTAGTATAGCTTGCATGAAGATAACTAATCTTTAATCGAGCTAAAATAAGAAAAAGTAAAATTTTTAAGGATGAAATTTTAAAAAAGTAAAAGTTCACTAGCTGCGGAAGTTTCCAATCGATATTGTATAAGCATGAAAATAGATATATATAGAGAGAGAGAGAGATACCAATTCATAGATGATGGAGCTGACGGTGATGGTCCAAAAGCGGCCAGCAAAGGAGTCAGCGATGAGAGCACCGAGGAGAGGCATGAAGTTGGCTGTTCCGGCGAAGTTGGTAAGAGTGTTTGAGGCCTTCACTAGAGGCAAATTAAGCTGCTGTGTCAGATACGTTATCATGTTCGCGTGAAACCCTGTGCTCGCGAATCTGTCGCACATTTCATTCGCTGCCACAACATAGCACATATCACGTGCAATTTTCTCAATATATGTTAGTTACTCTATTATAGTATTACATAATTTCATTTTTCTTTTCATGAATAGTTTTTCTCATTTTTTGTTGTAAATAATGATTTCTGCTGTATTTGTGGAGACAAACTACAAAGACATTTAGAAAGAGGAATTTAGTGACTTATTAATGAATCCCACTAAATCATAATTTTTAGATAATTACTGACTGAAAATAAACACTTACAAGTTATTAAAAGTCCTCACTTTCTACTGATTAAGGACTAATCGTAGTAGCTACCTGATAGTTTGGTCTGTTCATGAATAGTTAATACTATATATAGTAGTTTTGCCCAAATGCAATAACTACAAATGCAATAACTACGCGCGACTAATATTAAAAAAAAAAAAAAAAAAGGAACATTGAGAGAGAGATTTTATTTACTATTTATTTAATAAATTTACTGTTTAACTTAGTATAATTTAATTTACTACTTTAGCAAATTTGCTATTCATTTCAGAATTTTTTTTTTTAATAATAAGAAATCCAGTTCTCACTAAACTCGTCAAAGAAAAAAATAAAATAGCTTATACAATTTTTCATTCAATGCCATATCTACCACGCCATACTCCATTTTGACCACTTTGCTAATCACACATTTTCTTTCTTCCTTTAATACTCAACTAATTGTATTATTTGTGTGCGGAATGAACATGCAAAACAAAACAAAAAAACAAAAACATAAAACAAAAAACCAAAAAAAAAACAAAACAAAAAAAAAAACAAAACAAAAAATCAAGACAAAAACAAAAGAAAAAAAGAAAAATATCCACATGAGGATGATGTACTAATCATGTGACGATGACGTGATACGTGGCAAACTGGGAGGCGACTATTTAAAATATAGTATAAATTTCAGAGCAATATTAATCTTTAAAAGGAAAAAACAAAATCACGAGGGCCGGAAACTTATGAAGGGGGGAAAAGTGAAAAATTCTCAACGTTTGGAAAAGAAACATACCTATTCAAGTTGTAGTTCTAGGATACGAACAAAAAAAATTTCATATCCTAGAACTACTGCTTGAATGGTCATGTGTCCAATGATACCAAATTGTGTAATAAAGCATTTTTATCGATCTTCAAAAGTAAAAGTACTACCATGTCAAGCTGTCATGGACCCAAACAATTTAGATTAATAAATTATTGCGATCCATGGCAACCAGACAAGCCGATCGATTTAATTCATTTGCAAAAAGAAAAAGAGAAATTCCTTGTCAGCCAACCCGATATAATTAATCATAGTCACTTTTTGTTAATTGGTTATTATTTTCTTGTTAGAAGTTTTTTAATTTATTTATATCTTGGTTGATTAGTTCGATAATTCTAGAGAATAAATGGGACCACGCTTGGAACTATTTGCATTATCAATTCCATAGGCAAAAGCTATACCATTTGGATCGACATGAAGTACAGTTGCAGATTTTGAGATGAGAAATTGATAACTATGATTGTCAATTGAGTAATATAATTAGGATGAGAAAATATGAGTTTAATAATAGCAAATCATCTCCGGTTTCCCAAAACAAGTTCTCTTTTTTGCATAGTAAAGCAGTATATATCTTATGGATGTAAAAATTAAAAAACCATGACATTGAGCAAGAAAACCATCATCTAGGAACATTAGGTATATATTGTGAAGATTAGAGAGAAGAATAAGAAATTTAAGATGTTAAAATATTGAACTTTCATTTTAAAAGCTAACTGTTAAGAGCATGACCCAATACTTTTTTATGTCTATTATTGTTGTTAAGTTTTTTGTTTTTTGTTTTTTTTTTTTTTACTCGGATTTCCTTTTATTCTTAACATGCCCCTGCAAAATAATGCTTTATTTAAAGTACCAATCTTGTATTGGATGAATTGGGTTACTTGTTTGAATCTGTTAGGTGATGGTACTACACGAAGATTAGAAGAAGAATAAGAAATTTGATACTACTAAGAGATTGAGCTTAGATATTAAAAAATCAACCTATTAAGTACAATGACCCAATATCTTTATATATCCATTATTGTTATTGTATTTTTATGGCATGGAATTTGACTTTCTTTTTACCCATATTATATATATACATAATATAATACATATATATTCATTTATTTTCACTCAGACTAGAAAATAAAACTTAGAAGTAACCTAATGAAAATTGGAGAGCTGAAAGCAGAAACCGAGAAGCAAATGAAAAGAAAAATAGAACACCCAACAGTAGATAGAAGTAAACTAAAATCGAAGTAATTTAGCTAGAAATTATGCATACCTAAAATAAAGGGCATTGTTCTGATGCCTCCAAGCTTCTTCTCCTTGGTCATCTTCATCTCAGCGTTTGGCTGCTTATTACTCTCGTCATCTCCGGCGCTGAAGCAGCCATGTTGTTCTTGTTATCCGAGTACTCCATTATCTGGCTTCCCTTTCCAAAGACGAGATCCAATATATATATATATATAGACGAGAATTATTTTCCTTTTCAAAGAGCCCCAACATTATTTTATACAATATACAGGGCCTGTTCGGTCCACAGTCTTTAAAAGTTTGTCCTGACTCACATTAATTGAAAAGTTATAAATGCATTTTTTTTTTTTTTGGCTAAAAGTGCATTTATAACTTGAAAAGTTAAATTTAATGAAATTATAAATGCATTGGATGCAAGGATAGTCTACTGCTTGTATTCGATGTGTCCACATTTATTGTCTTATTTCTATATCAATATTCTCTTAAGAGTTTTTTTTTTTTTTTTTTTTTTTTGGTAACAGAAATTTCATTAAATTTAATAAGGAGATACAAAGACACAAAATATAATAAATGACCCTATATTATATGAGACAAAATCCTTCAATAAGAACAAATCCATCAGTAAATTCTAGTGACGTTCAAAGGGAAAGATGTTTGCTTGAAGTCCGATAATGGGTACATACCACACACACTGAAATCGAGTATATGTAAGGCTCTTTCTGATAAAACCCTGACAATCAATGGAATATTCTGATCGATCGAGGGCCAAGATTCAATAGTACTAGAGCCACTATTAATTATGCATAGAAGCAATTCTAATGGGACCAAAACAATGCCAAGAATCAGATCTGGCGAACAAATAATCAATGCGGAAGGTTGGGAGACCACCTCCATTATTATTAAAATGAAACATAATACCTAGATAAAAGATAGCAAAGAAATCGTCATTATTACATACAAAAATACAAACAAAAAAAAAAAAAAACCAATCATACAGAAAGTGTCCTTGTCGAAAACAAGATCTATGTCGTCGAGAGAAACAGGGTTGCAGAAGCTGATCTACTGCAGGACCTCTCTATTTTGCTCCTTCCCGCAATGCTGATCCTCCTCAATGAGCTTGTCTCTTTCAAAACTGTCACCGTTGGATTCTCACATCCATCCCTATAAGGTCGGGAAACCAAAGATAGTCCAAAGACTGCCATTGGAATTTGGCCCCAAGAGAAGAAAACGATTAAAAAACCCTAACTCTCACGTGTTAGAGAAACAAGAGAATAGAGAGAGAAGAGGAAAGTTTACAAGCGTCCTATTATGCAATTTTTGTTGTATAATTTAAATAAATTCCCTATTTCTCTTAATAGTATTTTGACAACTAATTCATTTATTTAAGAATTTTAGTATTTAATATTTTTATGTGACCAAATTTTCAATTTAGATAATATGCTATACCACTATTAGAGGACAACTAATAAGATAAAAATTCAGGACAACAAATCTTCGACTTTTTATTTAATATGGAAAGTAATAATAAGAATCAAGATAACTTTTACTCAGCTAACACCTAAATTTTTTCTCGATATATTTCTATATGGAATGTGAAAAAATAATTCTATATTTTGATTTATAAATTTGAGTTTAATTTTGTCTGACACATTACAATCAAATCGTATTAAAATATTTTATGATTTAATGTAACTTGATAAAAATTTAATAATTGAAAATTTATTATGTATATTATGTAGTTTTCTTTTTCATTACAATATTGATTAAGCATTCATTTGGATTACCTACTATATTAGAGTGTTTATTTAATTTCAATTTTTAATACATTCAAATATAATATTTCAATTGTATATTAAAATGAAATATCAATGGAATCTCACTAAATTTTGAGAGGAAAAAGACGATGGCATTGTTGTTAACCCATCAAGCTCTCTAAACTTTCGGTGCTCTTGTAACAGTACTCCTTAAACTTTGAAAACTTTTAAAAAACTCTCTAAACAATTAAATATTCTCATGTTTGCTCATTCCATTAGTTAAATGGATGAAATTGGTATTGTATTTTAATATTCTTGTAACTTTATCCTCCAAAAGTTTGAAAATTGATGTTTACATCCTTCAAAATTTAAGTAGTTAGCAAGAATACCCCTCAAACTTTAAACTGTCCACAAAATACCCATTGTTTCATACTTTGACATTAGTATAATAAAAAGTTAATTTAAAACGAAATCTTATCATTACAAAACAACCTTTAAAATTTAAAAAAATGCAAGTGATTTAAATAAAAAAGCTTCTTTACTTTTTTTTTGTAATGAAAACAATTTTAAAAAATAAAATTGACTTTTTATTTTTAAGATTACTTTATTTTAAAAAATAAGTTTAAAAAATTCTTAAGGTTACTTTTGTAATTATAAAGAGTTTAATTTAAATTAACTTTTTATTTGAGTAGTGTCAAAGTATGAAAACAAGGAATATTTTTACTAATAGCTTAAAATTCAAGAGGCATTTTTGCTAACTACTTAAAGTTTAAGGGGTCTAAACAGTAGTTTTCAGGAGGAGAAGATATAAGAATAAAGTTCAGAGAGCAAAAATAAAATTTGTTCTTATTAAATTACAATTTAATTATTGTCATGATAATAATTCCATCCATTTAACTGATAGAAGAAACAAACGTAATAATATTTTATAATTCATAAAACATTTTTATTATTTTTCAAAATTCAAAGAGTAAAATTACAAGAGCATCAAAATTCACGAGGTAAAGCTAAAATTTGTGCTCAAAGTTTTTCTAATTGTTTTGGCCATTTTAGGGGTCAAGCATGGTCCTGATTTTGTGTCTTATCAGGCTTGAAAACGTGGGCAAGAATTCTTTCACACATCTGTCATCAGTAAGCATCAAGTACAGCAAATAATTGAGCTGATCATGCGCGTCTCTGTTTTCTCCCTTTTTTAGTTTATTTTTATTTTTAAATTTAATTAATTGATGAATATGTGCAGAATAAATAAATGAAACAAAACAAAATGAAAAAAGACAAAAATTCAACATGAGGGCGTCTGGTAGCTATGTGGTGATAATTGGACCACCGCATTGTCACATGATAATTGGGGAAAAAAGAGGAAAGCACTTTTAATGGTAAATTTGTGCTTTTAATACTATGTATTGAATATATATATTATTTTGCATTTATTAGTTCATAGATAGTGTGCTTTCTGTTGGGGTTTTTTTTTTTTTTTTTGTTTTTTTTTTGTTAAATGAATTTTGAAAGGGTTTTTGATTTGTAGAATCTCTAGCTCTGATAATTAGAGAAAAACCTAGTTTGGTCGATGCATACAATGATAATAAAGAGCGATTTGGGTATCAATTTAATATAACACCCTAGGAATAAGAGAAGCAACAGAAGCCATTTTGCTGTTTTACATTCTTATACTCTAGGATATAGACATAGGAGACTACACAAACTTTTTTTTTTTTCTTTTTGAGAAAGGAAGAAATAAAAAACTAAGAGGCGTTGGGGAAAAAAAAAAAAAAAAAACTACAATTAGAAGAGAAGCTGAGAAGAATAATTATTCAACTCATTCAGAGATATGGAAGGACACGAGTTATATAGAGTGACATCAGAGCTAGAAAATTTTTCTAATGGCTATAATGTAAAAATTTATCAATTCAAGACACAGTTACATATTTCTTTATTGAAAAAAAAAAAAACATTATATAACATATTTTATAAGTGCTAATTTTTTTATAGAGAAAACGTAATAAATAATGCAATATTTTTATATTTTTGTTAAAATAAAATTATTATTATTATTATTATTATTATTTTCTAATTTTACCCTTTCTACTTGGTTTCTCTTTCCTTTCCTCTCTTTTCCCCTATCTCTCTTATACTCTTGGTTTGAAGATGTGCCTACTGGTGACGGAGAAGGTGACGACAATGGGATCTTGACATCAACGGTGATGGGATTCACCTCTTCGTGACCATGATCTTGACCATGACATTGACAAGATGCTGATCGGCCTCGCAAAGTACAGGCCAATGCTATGAGCAACAGATTTGTAATGCGGTGCAACGAGAGTTGACCTTTATGGTGAGTTGGGACTACCCAAGGCTAAATGAGTCAATTTTCCGGTTTTCATAAGGTCTTTTGACTATGTCGGATTTAGACGAAGAATTAGTGTTTTTTGGGTGGAAACAGGCCATAGAGCAAAACTCATCGCTGCGCCATACATCGCTTTTTTTTTTTTTTTTTTTTCAACCAAAATCCATCGTTTAGGTCTTCAAAATGACATTTTTTTTCTATTTTTAGTAACTTTCATTTTTGTAATAAATTGACCTAGTAATTTTAGATTTCAATTCTGATTGCATTTTCTTATTTCTTGAATCTAGTAGTTTCCAGTTCCGTTTTCTATTCAGAACTTTCCATCTTTGGAAAAATTTGTATCTTATTATTTCTAATTAGGTTTCACATTTTTGTTTAGTTTCCACTTTGTACTTTGTGCTGTAAATATGGATGCCCTTCTATGACAAAAACTAGCTTTTGATGGGTAATGAAATTTTGAGTGTTCACTTTTTTCTTTACAATTTTTGGTATTTTATATGAATCAACAAATTTTGATGTCAACTTTCAATGTTCTATGTGAATCAACGGATCTTAAATCGGTTTTCCTTACATTTTGTGCGAATCAACATGTTGACTAAACTCTCTTTTCTATTTTATCATTTTACTGTTCTAATGTACACTTTTGCTGCATCACTTTGCGAGCCACCGCGGGAAAAAAAAAATTTCAAAGGGCTATTTTTGGTTTTTATTTCATAACAAATTCAGATATAGCGAATATTTATTTCCAATCTTGTAACTTATGCTATAACTATACAACATATCAAATATGTTATTTTCTTGGAGAAACTTCATTGTAATTTCTTTTATAAAATAAATTATAAATTACGAGCACATAAACATATTTCAATTTCTAAATGAGCACAAACTTAATTTTTTACGTAAATTTGGGATATAATTAGAATGTCTCAAAAATTTTAAAGGAAAGAAAATCCAATATTTAAAATTGAGCGGTGGCATATATCTCCGCTCACAAAAAAATGAATATTTATATATACAATGAGGTTTCGAACTCTATATTTTAAATATAATGCAGTCGAACATTAAAATATAGATAAATTATACGTGCAATCATAATATTAACAACAATGTTGCCACTATTACTTTTCGTAGAAAACCTATATGTCATTATTTCCTCAAACATATTGAATTAGTAATCGAAATTTAAAAATTACTAGTAAAAAATATATATTTATGAGCTATCATGCATTTATGCTTTTTTTTTTTAATGCAAATATTCATAAATGCATGGACTCACTTTTATTATTTTCTATGTCGAGGCTGAGCAACATGCAGAGAATTAATTGTCCTTATGCCATATGCGGACCATACTTCCAAGTCTCATAACCCGTAGCAGAATTCTAAATTCAACATTTTAAAGTTTGACATCCAGATTTTTTCCCCCTTTTTAAGTTTATTTATTTATTTATTTTTTGAATCACCCTTTTTAAGTTATTGCCCACTGAACTTGAAAAAGTTGTCTTAAGAAAACGACATGATTTGGATACTTACCTACTTTAACTTGTAATTACTAAAAATCAATTAAAAGGCAGATGAAAAAAGAATCTAGATTTAAATATGGTAGTTTAAAGAAGAAAATAATCTGGTCTACACACTAAACTACAAGTAGAACTAGAAGGCCTAACTAAATTTTGTCCAAATTAATTGAACCGCTGCACATTTATCTAGAACATAGAGTGCTGTATATGCTAGATTAACGCCTAAAATTACCCAAGTTGGAGGTCAAATTTTTTTGTTAACTAATTTTATAAAGTAAAGTCCGATAAAAGATACGGGATGTAGGTCACTTCAATCCCACTAAATATTTTAAAAGTAAAGATATATATGTAGGAGCGTGATCTCATGAATTCTAAGACAGTGTTAGTTGGTCCATTCCTATTATTTAACCAACTCCAATTGTTTTGTCTTTTTTCTTCCAAAGTAAAGTTAGTTTTACTATTCACAATACAAATTGTAACTTAAAAACTCAAACTTTAAAGTTTATAACTTTACTACTCAAAGTCCAATTAGTCAGATGATTTTTTTTTTTTAATTTTGAGACGTACGAAACAAGAATATATTTTTTTCCGATCACACTTAAGTTTTTATACTTTTTAACTCCAGTAAACCAAACGTACAATTTCAAAACTCAACTCCAATCAAAATAACTCCAATTCTCCTACTCAAGTGGATCAACCAAACATCCCATAGATCGAGCATTAAGCTGGGAGAAAACAAGATTTCAAATTTAAAACCCCAAGAGAACTATGTAGCAGTCAAACATTTGATTACTGACTACATTTGATTATTGACTCATTATAGGAATTTACCATTAGGCCACCACATTCGATAGTAAACATTCTTTATTTAAAGTTATAAATCTAATCCCTTGTGTCTTTGTATAGTATGGCGTGTTTCTCGTGATAAATTGCAAATATAATAGAGATTCAAGTATAGTATATATTTGCTTCATAATGCTCTTTGGACAAAGTTTTAGAGATTTAAGTAACTATTGCATTCTACTTAAAAAAAAAAAAATTTTTTTTGTACATATGCACCTTGATATTTTCACGATTGAGAAGTTACTGCCTCTTCTAATTTCAACAAATGACCTCTGATATTTAACAAAGGCTTGTAAAATGCTATTCTATAATTGTTAAAAGTATTTTAACTAGAACACCCTCGTTTAGATTACTTGAGCTCATGTAGCAGAAAAGGCTAAAATTTTGAATGTTGACATATCATATCACATGTACGAATTTGTTTCCTTCCTAATTTTAAACAACAGTCCATGATTTGAGGGGGTAATTTAGCAGAATAAAAATTTAGAGGAAAATTTAGAGGAAAACAACAGTCGTTAATTCGTGACTCTAATTAAATAAATAATATATGGAGAGAATGATGACGTCCTCGCTTACGTGAACCAGCTCAAGAAACAAAAACATGTGATCTGGCTACGAATCATTATAAAAAAGATAATAATAATAAATAAAAAATAAAAAAATAAATAAAATCTCTTACTAAAAGAAAGTGTGAATACTTCTTAGTCAAACATTTCTGATAGTTTTGATGACCCCCACTCGTGAGTGTCCATACAAAACAAAAACTGGCCTCCATAATCCCACTTTCCTTTGAATAAAATCGTATCTGTCCTCCTATAATATAAAGGCAACTGTAAACATGATCTTATAGATAGAATCCCCATCACTCTTGCCTGTCCAATTTAGGATTAATTTTCTCCAAGTTCTTGTTTGTTTTGGCTTGCTCTCGTGAATTTAGATTCCGAATGTGGGGTTGTTCAAGAACCGACACTTTGCTTGGTCCTTGTTATTTTAGTTTGTTTGTCCTTGTGTTTTCATGTGATTGACATCAAGAAGAGCCACAAAAAAAAAAAAAAAAAAAAAAAAAAAAAAAAAAAAAAAAAGAGATAGAAAGAAAGATGACGGCTAAACCATTAATGTTCGTCAAAAAATACATTGAACGACACGTCGAATGTGAGGCCTTAGTTACGCATAACATGGAACAACGATAGGGATGACAAAACATTATGATGCAGGAGCATATTTGAACTTTGAAATCGGTCTATCTGGGCAGAGCATTGAAGAAGTGTTTGAGTCCATCCGTTAGGTACGCCTAAAATTCTTAAGGGATTCCTCGAAATAAAGGTTAGACGAATAATGCAAGATAGATTTTCGAGTTAGTGTGTGGTGTTTAAAGGAATTAATTGTGACTCCTCCATTAGTTATTATTTTTAGAAGGAATGGCATCATATTGATTGAAAGTGAATCCACAATATAAGCTTTAGTACAAATAGGGTCATACCTTTCATTTAGTATTATTGGTGTTGGAGTGATGCCCTAAATATATTTTGACAACACGTAATACGACAAACAATACACTTCGTGAAATATCTAAACATGATGCACTAGCTTCATCTGGAATTACGAAGGTATGCCACTCTCTATTCTTATCCTACTCTCAAGTAAAATGAAATATTGGAAAGCCAAAAAAAGGGGGGTGAAAGCTGATGTACTTGTCAATCATCATAGACACTTTTCCATTCAATTATTTTGACAATCAATGCTTCACTTACATTCTCATATCAGAAAGCTGAAATGCTTATGGACATTACACCAATGGAAACTGTTCGTTACCCTATAATACCATGCACTATTATGATGTATCTTTAGACGATTTGAAAAGTTTTTTTTTTTTTTTTTTTTTTAATATTTGTTAGCCGACAAAATTCAATTTAAAAAATATATATATATTATAAGAGAAAGCATTATAGCTGAAAGGATTGGAACCAAAAAGACTTTAATATTTCGCTGATAACTGAGAATTGACGAATTTTCTGTGACCTATTTTGTTTTACACTTATTTTTCTTGACTAATCAAATAAATGACAGATAATCGATGTTTATTCAAAGAGGCAGTCTCCTGAAATATGATTGCCCCATTGAATGTTGAGCAATAAGATGTCTTCACCAATCATATGCAAGATAGTTAATTCAAGAAAAAAAAAAAAAAGATTAGTTCAACATTACTTCTCATTTAATGGCAAACATTCCAAGCTAAAAACTCGTTTATTAGTACATGCGTTGCACAAATATAACTGTTTATGTTCATGGTGAATATTTTAGTAATGGAAAACGATTATTCAAAACCACACATGCAGGATAGTCAGCCGTAAATGTGTTGCCCATTAATAATTTTATATTTAATTATCAATCTATTTGCAATAAGAGTATTAGCATTTTCAATTCTGTTTTGTTGGCATTTATTATCTAAATTAATTACTGGATTAGGTTTTTTATTCGGTTGATCACTTTTTTTTTTTTTTTACCAAACACCTAAAAAGGATAAATTTTATCCTCAAACCCGAGGTTCCACTGTCTTCACTTACTGTCACCAACGCGGACGTCAAGTAGCACCAGAGAGGCGAGTTGGTGCTGAAGAAGAGAGAGAAAGAGAGTGTCAGATTTGAAAAGATGAGATAGAAAAATCCAGTGCAATATTCTGGTAGAATAAAAAATTATTCTGATACACTACAAAAAAGTATTCTATCATAATTATCATCAGCGACCGGAAACCGTCACTGGCCATCGGAGATCATATTGAATGGTAGAATATCAAAAAGTATTCTATCAGGAAACTCTGCAACGACCGGAGCTCAGTGCTAGTAATCTGAGAGAATAGTGAATACCAAAAAGTATTCTGGTAAAATACCAAAAGTATTCTAGTAGACTACCAAAAAGTAGTGTACTAGAATACTAGAGTATTTTAGTAGATTAGCACGTGGTATTCTACCTTTTTGGTTGATTGGGGGTATTTAGAGGACAAAAAAAAAAAAAAAACATTAGGTTGACTTTTGAATTATCTTGTAAGATGACAAAAATCATGAAGCCATTATAGATGGGGCAATATTACGACGTTGTGCTTTTTTTGGATCACTTTGAGATACTGTTAAAATAAACTAAGATGGCAAAAATCTTGATGTGTGCAATGAGAGTTGGCCTTATGACGCACTGGGATCACCTAAGGCTAAATAAGTCAAATTTCCATTTTCATAAGGTCTTTTGACAATGTTGGATTTGAACAAAGAATTAGTGTTTTTGGGTGGAAACGGGGGCTAAAGAGCAAAACTCGTCGCTCCGCCACGACATACGTTACTTTTTTGCTTGTTGGTCAAATTTCATCATTTAGGCTTTCAAAAGGGCTTTTTTTTTTTGTTCTTAGTAATTTATGTTTTTGTAATAAATTGACCTAATAATTTCGTATTTCAATTCTAATTGTTTTTCTTTACTACTTGAGTCTAGTAGTTTCCATTTCTGGTTTCTATTCAGTACATTCTACTTAGGGAAAATTTTGTATCTTATTATTTTCTAATTAGGTTTGGCATTCTTGTTTAGTTTCTCGTTTGTATTTTGTGCTATAAATATGGACGCCCTTCTATGATGAAAACCAACTTTCGATGATTAATTAAATTTTGAGTATTCACGCTTTTCTTTCCAATTTTCTGTCTTTTGTATGAATCAATGAATTTGATGTCAATTTTTGATATTTTGTGTGAATCATTGGATCTTGAAGCGGTTTTTTAGACATTCTGTGCAAATCAACAAGTTGACTAAATTATTCCTTTTGTTTTACTCCCGCTACATCACTTTGCAAAGCCACTGCAAACCACAAAGTCGCACTGTTTTGACGGAGAACAGTATCGTCCATGGGTGATCTCCAATCTATGCTTTGTGATTTTCCCACTGATGACAGCGGCAATCTCTAGAACGACAAGGAAAATTAGATTGTTTCAAAAACTTTAAAGGAAAGAAAATCCAATTTTTAAAAATAGAGCGGCGACATATATCTTCACTAATAATAGAATGACTTTGTCACTAGTTATATGTATACGTATTTATATATCGTGGGGTTTCAAACTCTATATTATAAACCTAATACAATCAAGCATTCAAATATAAAGGAATTATACGTGCAATCACAATATTAATTACAGTATTGCCACTATTAATTTTTTCGGAAAACCTATTGTTATTATTTTCTCAAACCTATTTAACAATAGAAAATTAAAAAGAACTAGTAGGGAAAAAAAAATTATGAGCTATCACACAGTTATGTTTTTTTGTTTTAAATGATAATATATATTTGGTCTTACACAGATAGAGCACTTAGGTCATCTCCAACCCACGCCGAGAGAAAAAGTGGAAATCGCGTGGGTGGGGGTACTCCAACCACCCACCAAATATCACACCATTGGTGTGATTTGGCTTGCTGTGAACAGTAAAAACGCATATTTGCGTTTTCACCGTTCACACCACGTCAAAACGTCAAATTTGGTGTGAGTTTTTATTTTATTTTTATTTTTTTAAAGGAATATATATAGAATATTCTTTTTTTGTTAGAAATATTGTAATAGATTGGAGATTAATTTACTATGTGATATAAAAATTACTTCATTTATATGTGAAATTTATATCATTTTGATATTTTATATTGAAGATGCTATGAAGTATGACCCACAAACCCACACTTTATTCATAAATGCGTTGACTCACTTTAATTCTTTTATTTTGAGGCTGAGCAACATACAGAGAATTAATTGTCTTTATGCCGTTGCCATGTGCGGACCAAACTTCTAAGTCTCATAAATCCGTAGCAGAATTCTGAATTCTAGAATTTGTATTCACTTTTTCGTTTTTAAGTTAATGTCGATTTTCCACTGAACTTGAAAAGTTGTCTTCAGAAAGCGACATTATGATTTGGATATTTACCCACTTAATCTGTAATCACTACAAATCAATCAAAAGGCAGATGGGAAAATTAAATATTAGAATGCAAACGAGAAAATAATCTAGTCTACACACTAAACTACGGGTAGAACCAGAAGGCCCAACTAGATTTTATCCAAATTAGTTGAACCACCTCCACATTTATCTAGAACACGAGTGCTGTAAATTATGCCAGATTGATTCCTAAAACTACCCAAGTTGGAGGTAGTTTTCTTTATTAATTAATTTTATAACGTAGTCCAGTAAAGGAAACGGAGAGCAAGTGACTCCAATTCCACTAAATGTGTTGAAAATAAAGATATGTATGAGCGTAACCTCATGAATTCTAAGAGGGTGTTTATTTGGTCCAGTCCTACTATTTAATTAACTCAAATTATCTTTATATTTTTATTCAAAAGTAAATTCGGTTTTGTTATTCACAACTCAAATTCTAACTCAAAGACTCAAACTTTAAAAGTTATAACTTTGCTGCTTCAAGTCCTAATCAGATGATTTTTTTTTTAAATTTATATTGCATAAAACTTTGAGACACACGAAACAAGATCCCTATTGATTTTTTTTCCTTATCATACTTCAAGATTTTACACTTTTTAACTCCAATAAACTAAACGTAAAATTTTATAACTCAACTCAACTCAACTCCAATTTAATTTGCTTTGACTCTCCAACTCAAATGGACCAATCAAACACCTCATAAATAGTGTATTAAGCAGTGAAGATCCAAGAGGACTATGTATCACTTGATCATTTGATTACTGATTCATTACAGTAATTTACGGTTAGGAGACCATATTCGGTGGTAAACATTCTTCATTACACATCTAATCCCTTGTGTCTTTGTTTAGTATGGCGTGTTTCTTCTGATAAATTATACATATAGAGATTGAAGTATAGTATATATATGCTTCATAATGCTCTTTGGACGAAGTCTTAGAGATTTAAGTAAAACTACATGTTTCCATAGTTTTAGGTTTGCATCAATTGAACAAGATAACAAGATTCATTTGCTTACTGAAGAAACTGCGCTATTGTATTTTATTGTAAAAAAGGGGGCAAAAAAAGTACATATGCACCTTGAAATTTTCACGATTGATAAGTTACCATTTAACCACTAGATTTCAATAAATTACCTTTAATATTTGTAAAATACTATTTTATAATTGTTAAAAGTACTTGAACAGATTTAGATTACTTGAGCTCACTATGTTTTGAATGATGACACATTATGTCACATGTGCGAACATGTTTCCTTCCTAAGTTTAAACAACACTCCTTGATTTTGGGGGCTAATTTACCAGAATAAAAATTTAGAGGAAAATTAAACTTACCGATTTAAATAAAGTTTAAGTAACAAAGTCGCCAAAAATATTAACCGAAAGAAAAAAAAAAAAATTTCTTACGTTGATGCTTCATTAAGGTAAGGTAGCATATCAGTTTCTCTGAGGTGCATGATAATTGATATGCAGCTACATTGTTTTTGTGATTCGCAATAAAATTACTATTATTATCTTTTTTTTTTTTTTTTTTCTAATGATATAAATAAATTGTGGTAATATAACAAATGTCACTATTTCAAAATCTCTTGACAATTTTGACATTGTTTTTGGACACTTTACTTCTTTACCACCCAAGAGTACTTATTAAAGGTCAAAAAAAAATATTGATCAAAGGTCAACGTAACATGTTTTACCCAAATAGCTCATATTAATAAAAGAAAAAACCTATAAGACACCAAATTACCCTTATTGTGGAAATTTTACAAGAATAATTTATGTTTGACGTCTCTAGCACGAGCTGCTAACACTGGTTGTCGGAATATTCTAATAGAATATTTTGAGTATTATACTAAATATTTTCTATTTTCACCATGGATTGTTGGATGTCTCCGGCTCTGATCGTTGGTGTCGGTAATCGGAATATTCTAGTAGAATATTTTGGTTATTCTACTAGAATATTTTCTATTTGCAACAAGGAAGGTCGGACACCTCAAGCTTTAGCTGCCGGGATTGATCATCAAAATATTCTAGTAGAAAATTGTGAGTATTCTACTAGAATATTTTGAATATTCTGCTAAAAAATTTTTAATTTTCAACATAGATGGTCGAACATCTTCAACTCTGATACCCGCTGCCTATTGCCAAAATAGTCTACTAGAACATTTAGAGTATTCTGCAAGAATATTTTTTATTTTTAACATAGATGACCGGATGTCTTCAGCTTCAATTGCTGGAACTAGTAGTTGGAATATTCTACTATAATATTTTGGATACTCTATTAAAATATTTTAGATATTTTACAAAATGTTTTTTTGTTTTCAACATGAACGGCCGAACGTTTCTAACTCCGGCCATCAGTACGGTCGTCAGAATATTTTAGTAGAATATCTAATAGAATTTTTTTTTCCGGTCACTGAAATATTTTGGCAGAATTTTACCATTGAATTCTAGTAGAAGTTTTGGCTCTGATAATTGGTGATGATCACCAGAAAAATTTTGTTAGAATATTTTATTAGAATCCAAAAAGTCAGATTCTGCTAAAATATTATTTGAATTCTGTTAGAGCATTTTTTTTTTTTTTAACTACAATTCATTACTTTTAAAAGAAAAAAAAATTGGAAGACTTTTCCTCAATAATTCAAATACCGAAAAAGAAAGAAAGCCAACTTAAAAACTACTTTTCAGCAACAGTTTCTCAATGACAAATGTACATTTCGAAAGCCAACAAAGAACCAATCTTAACTAACTACTTTCTCACCTGTATCAAACCCAAAGAACTGGAATTAAAATCAATCAGATACTTGGCAAAGCAAAATGATTAGAAAAAATCCTACGAAAATATAGGAAACAATGAAACTCTACGAAGCAATAAATATGAAACTAATTGCATCTTAAACGAACCTCATCATAACCAGTAAGCCACACTCGAGGAGTTTGATAATATTTATCAGGCCTACAAAAAGAACAAGACAAAAGATAAATATTAGGGCTATTGTTTTTGTAGACTATTTCATATTTCAAACCAACAAATTAGAAGGAATTGGTCTAATGTTTTTGACAAAATGTACCTAAAAAAGAATTCGACCAAAAAATAATTTCAAATAGAATTTAACTCTGTTTGTTCAAGTGTATAGGCTTCTACAAATCATGGATAAGAGTTCAAAACTTCTGAACTATTTAAGAAATCAACCCCAAAAATTGTTATGTGATGCTGACATCATATATAAGATCGGGTGTGTAAAATATAGTCATCGTCGGGTTCCTGAGCAACAAGATAAGTAGACAACATAGACAATGTTGTTTAATGTTTGTCATTCATACAACAAATTAACAATGCCTGCGTTATATTTGGCGGTGTTAAATTCAACAAAAATAATCTTTCAGAAACTTTCAATCCATTTTTCAACTTTGTTTGGTTGGTTGGTTCAATCCAACTCAATTTAAACTTTTTTTTGTCTTTTTTCCAAAAAGTTTTTGACTTTTTCCCAAAAAAATTTTTGTCTTTTCTGAAAATTCAAAAAAATTTACTATTACAACTAAAATATTTCAATTCAAATTAACCAACCAAACACCTTAGTAGTTTTTCATTTTGAGAGATAGATCGATGGTTCTCGTTGGGAGTTCTTTGCAAATCCGGTGCCACATCGTCAACACTGGCGGAGAACAGAGAGAGCGTGGAAGAACTCAACCTCGACAGAGGATCTCATAAGATAGATGGAAATCGGGCCATGATCTCAAGGCAGCAGTGGACAATCAGGCCCAAACAATCGTGAAATCCGGTGCACGAACTCCGGTGAGATTTGATAGCGGCAGTGGATGACTTGGCTAAGAAGATAGCATTCTCCAGTGCACCGACTCCAGCCCAATCTATGACCGGAGCTGCCACAAGCTTTGCCGTTCTTCGCCGCCTTCGTCGAGCTCCGACCTCCGAATATCTCATCGCGAGCTATTCGCAAATCCGGCGCCTCATCGTCAATCTCCATCGGCACCATGTGGCTTAAAGTGAATGGTACTAGGTGGCTTAAAGTGCGTAGCACTATGTGATTTAAAGTATGTGGCACTATGTAGTTTAAAGTGCAATGCACTAAGTAGTTTAAATTGCGTCGCACTAAGTGGTATAAAGTGCGTGACTCAAGGTAGTTTAATGCGCGAGGCACTATGTGATTTAAAGTGCGTTGCACACTAGCTAGTTTAAATTGTATCCCACTATATTTTTTAAAGTGAGTGGCCCTAGGTATTTTAAAGAGCGGGCCACCAGGTAGTTTATAGTGGAGGGCACTAGATGGTTTAAAATGCCTGACACCATGTAGCTTAAAGTGCGTCGTACTATGTAGTTTAAAGTGCGAGACATTATGTGGTGTAAATTGCGTGGCACTATGTGGTTCAAAGTGTGGGGCACTAGGTTGTTTAAAGTACGTGGCATTGTGTAGTTTAAAATGCGGGGCACTTGGTACTTTTAAGCGCATGGCATTAGGTGGTTTAAAGTGCGGGGCACTAGGTGGTTTAAAGTGCGTGGTTGTTCACTAATTTCCCACAAGGGTACAAGGCCAAGTTTTAATAGCAAAGCACTGAAAAAGCGTTGTCGTACCCACAGAGATTGTTATCAGATTTCTACTAAGTAATGTAATTGAATAATCTTAATTTTATTTAGAATAATCAAATCAAAAAATTGCAAAATTAAAATGAAAATTAAAGTTAAAAAGAAAATCAAATAACTTTTGACGAGACAATTAATAGAAAAAGCTTCTAGAGCTTCAATTTCACCTAGCCATCAACTATGCCTTTTTATGGTCAATTTATTACCAATTAATTCTCTTAGTTCATAAGCCAAGAACCCTAATGTGTTCAACTCTCTCTTTCGAGTGCCGAGTTAAAAATATTTATAATAACCGATTTCGATATCCTTATAAAAACCAATTATTAAAAATCCATTACGTTCAAGTTCTTTCAATGACTTCAAAGGAATTATAGGTCCCCCAAACTCTATAAAATCTTAGGTTATATTATCCAATACCCACATCTACAATCCCCTCTCCCAAGTGCCAGATGCTAAATACTAAAACAATTAATTTGTGGACAGTAAACTAAAAGCACTAAGAACAGGATAATATAAATAAACTAATGGAAAACTTCATAGAATAAATTAGACAATAAAAGAAATCATTTCTCTAGAATAAGAAAATTCATTTATGATGGAATAAAATAAAATCCTAATTATCTTAAGCATGAATAAGAAATAGAAGAAAGAACTAGGATAGAAATTGATGATAAATGACTCGGCCTCCTGACTTTGCAATTGTCTTCTCCTTTGCTTCAAGCTTTCTCTCTATCTTTTTCTCCACTCAAAATCACATTACTAAAAAATGTGGATTCCATGACGGAGCTTCTACAACTATTTTTTAAAAATAATCGTGTAAAACATGTCAAAAACATGGTGCGAAACTAGGTTTTTTAAAACGGTCATGGAAGCCTTACAAACCGTCATGGAATTTTTGGATTCCACGACCATTTGTTAAACTTCCACGACCGTTTTCACAAAGGGTCATGGAAACAGGAATGCTTCCTCGACCATTTGTGACAATGGTCGTGGAAGCTGAAACTTCCATGACCGTTTTTAAAAAACGATCGTGGAAAATTTATGATAAATACACACAAAACAAAATCATGCCTTCATTTTTCCAAATCAACACCGCAGCTGCAGTAACCAAAATTAGATCAGAATTCTCCAAAAACAATCACTGCACCACAGTTAATTGGATGTCGACACCACCATCTACCATTCATCTCTGTCTCTTGTAAGTGATCACTAACTTCCTTTTTTTGTTGTTTTTCTCCGTATTTAGACTTATGATTTTAGGTTTTGTATATTTTAGTTCAGTTTTTGGGGATCGCTTTTAGTTAATTGTGCAATAGGTGTTAATTTAAGTGATCACAAACTTTTTTTTTCCCCCGGAATTTAGACATATGATATTACGTTTTGTATTTTTAGTTTTGTTTTTGGGATTTTTGAGTGAATTGTGTAATGGGTGTTAAATTTGATATGCATTTTGAAATTTGCTTTTTCTGAAACTTTGATATTTTGATTTAGGAGTTGCAAATCATGGATAGGAAATTGATATGCTTTGATAGATTGTCTAAAACATATAAAGATAGTACGGAAGAAGTTCTGTCAATTGCCAAAGCTCACATACAAGATGATAAGATTATATGTTCTTGTGAAATTTGTGGAAATCATAGATCTCATTTGATATTAAATATTTTAGAGGGCATTTTCATGCATATGGGATTGTTTGTTCTTACCAAACATGGTATTTACATGATGAAGATTTTTTCAATATTAAATATATATCGACGAGTAAAGGTAAAGAGCCTATTGTTGAGGAAGACGTTGGTGATAATATGTTCAATATGATAAATGATTTGGAAGAACACTTTGTGCACCGTCTGGAGTTATTTAAGGCAATGATTAATGATGTTGAGTTGCCCATGTATGACGGGTGTACAAAACATACAAAATTAGGGGTATTGGTTAAATTATGGAACACAAAAGCATTGGAAGAGTGGACAAATTCTAGTTTCATGACTCTTTTAGAATTTCTAAAAGATTCTACCAGATGATAACAAAGTGCCGGCTAGTATGTATGAAACGAAAAAGATATTGAGCACTTTGGGAATGGAATTTGAAAAGATACATACTTGTCCAAATGATTGCATCCTTTATTGAAAAGAATATGAAGATTTAGATGAATGCCCAGTTTGTAACGAGTCAAGATGGAAGAAGTGAAAGATGCCATTGAATGGTAGCAAACGAGTGTCGATGAAGGTGTTATGGTACATTCCACTGGCTCCACGTTTGCGTCATTTATTTCATAATGCAGAGCATGCTAAGAATTTGACTTCGTACCATGATAAACGTGTTGACGATGGCAAGCTTAGGCATTCAGCCAATGTACGACAATGGAAGACCTTTAATGACAATCATCTAGATTTTAGTGCAGAACCGAGGAATTTACGTTTCGGTTTGTCGATGGATGGAATGAAACCACATAGTAATATGATAGTAGGCATAGTACTTGGCCAGTCATACTTTTCAACTTCAATCTCCCTCCAGAATTGTGCATGAAGCGGAAGTTCTTGATGCTAACTTTATTGATCTCAAGTCCTCAACAACCAGGAAATGATGTCGATGTGTACTCGGCACCATTAATCGATGAGCTAAAAATCTTGTAGGAAAATGGGTTAGAAGTTAGAGATTCATACCGTCAAGATACGTTCAATCTTCATGCAATGTTGATTTGGTCAATTAATGACATTTCCGGCATTTGGTAGCCTATCTGATTATCTAAGGAAGAGTTCAATAGGTTATCTCATTTGTATAGAGGAAACAACTGCCATCTAGTTGAAAAAATGATAAGAAAATAGTTTACTTTGGTCACAGGAGATTCTTGCCAAAAAATATCGATATTGCAAACAAAAGAAGACTTTTGATAGTAATATCGAAGAAAAAACCGCTTCTCAAATTTTGACTGCGAAGATGTGTTTGAGATGGTTAAAGATGTGTGAGTAGTTTTAGGAAAGAGAAAACGAAAGGATCCAATAGTTGTTAGACCTTGGAAGAAGAAGTCAATCTTCTATGAACTTCCATATTACAAGTCACTTTACGTTCATCATTGTTTAGATGTTGTACATATTGAGAAAAATGTCAGTGAATTGATAGTAGGTACTTTGCTTGACATCCAAAATAAAACTAAAGATAGTGTAAAGGCACAGTTGGATCTTAAAGAGATGAAGATTAAACTTAATTTGCTCTTCGAGAAAAGAGCGAACGACATTTACTTACCTCCGGCAAAGTACACATTAGAGAGACAAGAAAAGAGAAAGCTTTGTGAATTGCTTTCTTCAAGTAGGTATTCTTCCAACTTTAAAAGGTTGGTGTCGATGAAGGATTTAAGGCTCGTTGGAATGAAAACATATGATTGTAATATCTTGATGCAACAATTATTGCCTCTTGCATTATGGGGAGTTTTAACGAAAGATGTGAGATATTCAATTACCATGTTATGCTCATTTGTCAATTCAATATGCTCTAAGGTAATTGATCCACTTATGCTAGATTTGCTACAATCAAAATTGGTGATGACATTGTGCATGCTTGAGAAGGATTTCCCGTCATCCGTTTTTGATATGATGATCCATCTAAAGGTGCACTTGATTTGGGAAGTTAAGCTATATGGATCGGTGCATTTGAGGTAGATGTATCATTTTGAAAGGTACATGAAGGTTTTGAAGGGTTATGTGAAGAACCGAAATAGGCCGTAGGGAGGTATAGTGGAAAACTACATAGCAGAGGAATCGATTGAATTTTGCTTAGAGTAATTGTCCAACGTGAAACCAATAGGATTGCCAAAGAGTGGGTTACTTAGGTTGAAAGGATTGTCCATCGGCGTTCCTTCACTGGTAAATCAAGATGAATAAGAACAAGCTTGTCTTTATGTTTTGCGCAATGCTAAGGAAGTAAAGCCTTTCATTGAGATAGATGTGAATCCAAGAAAAGGAAGAAGTGAGAAGTGGTTTCAAGATGAGCACAACTGGACATTTCGGGAGTGGATAAGAATACATGTGCAGATGAACACTGATATTTCGCAAGACTTAATGAAGCTAGCAAGAGGACCATAATCTATCGTCACAAGATATACATTGTACTTTATCAATGGCTACTTCTACACTCACAAATAGATGAGAAGCATCTCGTCCACAATAGTGGTGTGACCTTTCATGCTCAGTCTATGCATATTTCCTCTGCAAAGGACAAGAATCTGGTGTACAGTTCCAGGAACTACTTTGGGTTCATTGAAGATATTTGGAAACTTGATTATTGTAGCTTGCAGATAGTACTTTTTAAGTAGAAGTGGGCTGACAATAATTATATTAAGATTGATAGTGATAGTGTGACAGTGGTGAGCTTTAGGCGATCGGGATACAAAAATGACCATTTCATTATGGCATTGCAAGTGGTCTAAGTATTTTATATAATGGATCCTGACAATTTAGAGTTATCATTAGTTGTGCCGATAAAGCCAAGAATAATCTGTGATGGCCAAGAAGATGTTGAAGATTGCACCGATATTCCATCTTTCACAACAAGATTGCCACCAGTGGAGGAGATTAATGATTTCGATGGTAATGTTTCACACTTGTTTCATTTAGATGTCAAGTGGACACGTGTTAAGAAACCAACAGAAAAAAAAAATTAGATTAAAAAAAAACTGTCATCTAAGATTGACCGTCGTCTAAGATTGACTTTCCACGACTGCCGTCCAAGGTTGACTTTCCACAACCTTTTTTCAAAAAAAAAAAAAAAAAAAAAAAGGTCACGGTAAAACAAATATTAGAAAATGGTTTTTAAAAAAAAAACCATCATTTTATGTTGGACATACCACGACTGGTTTCCAAAAAAATGGTTGTCGTAAGTTTTTTTAGATTTTTTTTTTTAGAATTTTTGGTTTTAGAGCTTAAATTTAATAAAAAAATAATTTAAAAAAAACCCTCATTCCCTCCCGAAACCCATTCTCTATCATGCCTCTTTCACTCTTACCTCCAATCTCTCCCTCGAAACCCATCTCCTCTGCCGTGACTCCTCCCTCCATTCTCTCTCGCACCTCTCCCTCTCTACCTCGCCAACAATCTCCACCTCAAAGCCGCGACTCCTCCCTCCATTCTTTCTCACTCCTCTCCCTTTCTCTTTCGCCTCTAATCTCCATCGCGACTCCTTTCCAATCTCTTCCTCGAAACCCATCCTCCGCCACCTACCACGCTACTGCGCCGCATGCATCCATGCTTGTGGAATTGGTAAGTCTCTCTCTCTCTCTCTCTTGCTCTCTCTTGCACCGCACATATTATTGAAGTTCATTTGGTTGATTGTGTTTGTAATTTTTGATGATTGTTAATTGTGTTTGTGATTTTGGGTGATTGTTCTCTAGAAAAGAAGTTTTGATAGCTTGATTATATTTTTGCATATTACATGTTCAACAAAATGCCTGTTTGTATGATTGTGTGGTTTTTACATAATAATGTTAAGATTTAGTTTAAAATGTCACAAGTATGATCTTGTATGATCTTTATGTGTTTGGGTGAGGATTTCTTTTAGTTTATTTAAAATTTTTGGGTGAGGATTTTGTTTTGTTCTCCGGAAAAAAGTATTGATTTTGTGTTTTATGTTTTATGTTTTTGCATATTGCATGTTCGAGAAAATGCCCATATGTATGATTTTGTGTTTTTTACGTAATTATGTTAAGATTTGATTTAGATTAATTTAAAATATCACAAGTATGATTTTTATGTGTTTTGGTGACTTATTGTAGAATGATTTATTGTATGATTTTATGTTTTTTACATTTTTGAGTGAGAAGTTGTTTTAGATTGATTTAAAATGTCAAGAGATGAGGAGGATATGTCAACAACTTCTCAAGTTAGAAAACCACAATGAACAAATACACTCAGATGCAATCTCAACGAAAATGGTAAACGAAGGGAGACTCTAATGAAACCATTTCATATTGTTAGGAAAAAGGGAGAAAGAATTCAAGTTTCATTCGACCCTAAAGGACAATCGATAAGGAAGGAGAGGAATGAACTACAAAGTTGGATTGGAGTACTTGCCTGAGTGCACATTTTGTAACAACTCAAAATTTTGATAAACTCGTGATTTCCTTAGATATAGAGGAAAATCTAAGTCCAAATCATGTATGTCAACATGAAGCTCATGATCTGATTTGATTATCAGAGTATGTTTGAGTTCTTATAAGTTTTATGAGACTCAATGATAATTTATTAAGTTAAGGATAAGGCTTCATGATGAAAAAGGCCGAATTATGAATTATGATTTTTGTTCAAGCTAATGAATGATCAGGATAAATTATGATTTGAATAAGGCGGTACTGTAGTATAATAAGCAATATTGAAATTATACTGTGGCCGACCATCATTACGGATGAAGAAGTAAGAATAAGGAATGGGGTCACTCCAGAAAAACCAGGAATAATATTTGGAGCAATAAGGACTAAGTAGCTTCAAGTCCGAAGAAAATCCTATACGTGGTCTAGTTAAGTGCAAATAAATTCACGACTGCAGTTCAGTATTCCAGGATTGTTGATAGTTATAACAGTATTTGCACTATTTATATTATTAAGAAATTAGACTGCGTATCAAGGGGAGTGCCAAACATGGCTCTACTTGGAGGCCAAGTAATGGTAGATAAATATGTAATTTTTGATTATGGAATTTATGGATTTTCTTAACCAAAGCCTCCACATGGTTGGTTATATTGGGTGGCCTAGGGGGACAAGGAAAAAAAATTATAGATAAGTTTGAAGAGATATTTTTGGCTCCAACACATTGCATGGACGGCCACTTAAAGGGACATGGAAGGTAAAATTTTGTTTTGAAGGCCAAATATGTAAATTCAAAGAGAATTTTAGAAATAAAAATAATTGTGGAAAATTTGAAAGTTTCCACCTATAAATAGAGGTGGGTTGTGAGAATTGAATGACTTTAGTTAGCCTCTCACCTTCTAGTTCCTTATCAACTATTCCTCTCTAGCCTTAGGAAAAAAAAAAAAAAAAAAAAAGAAAAGAGAGAGGGGGGTTGGCCGGTTGCTTTGGTGGAAAGGTGGAGCAAGAATTTTTGCTCATGCAAAGTCTAGAACCATTCTTTTAACCCCTCTAACTATGAATTTCATTAAGTTTTGGTGTATGGGATTTATGTGCATTTCAAGCTATGGGTTGTAAGAGCATAAGCTCATGCTTCTTATATTATGGTTTTTGATGATTGTTTATGCTAGATTTATGCTTAGGTTATCTTGGTTGCTACCTCCAAGCATGCATTTGATTTTTATGTTTTATATTGAGTTTAAGGTTATGTGTGCTCATTTCTCACCATGTGTTTGTGAAATGCCTTCACATGTTTAAGTAGGGAGATTTTATGAATAATGATGATGATGATAATGATGTGAATGCTTAGTGTATGTTGGTCAAGAAATTAACCTAAAAACACAAATTGGTAAATAAGTAAGTTATCAATATTGTGTTTTTCAAGAACATGAGATAAGTGTATGTCTGAATGTTAAGAACGAAGTCAATGCGCTGCATGTTGACGTAGGTTCATAGATTTGTCCGTTTGAGGTAAGATGTATGGATTTTAAACGAAAACCAACAAATATGCAAACTGTCAGTTGTTGAAAAAATAAGCTGGATTTGATTTTTATGCTCTATATTAAAACTGCAAAATTTTAGACCATAGAAAATCCAAGGGGGTAGTATGGACAGTTTCTGAAAAACAAGCTTCTATGGCCTTCATTTTAATCAGTTTTCAAAATTAGCTGGTCCAAGTACTGTACATGGCCAGAATTTTTCAAAGAGAAAAACGGACAAGTTAAAAGCAAAATTAAGTTTTGGACAAAACAAAAGTTGTAGGTTTCAACGAGATCTACAACTTCTATGAAGAAAGTTTTCCTAAATTTTAAACTGATATAAAGAGAAAATGGGATTTTCAAAACTGTGCATGATATATGAAATTTCTTGCATAAATGCATTCCAGTAAATTAAAAGGCTGTTTTGAAAGTAATTTTCAAGGTTTTATGATATCTTTTAAAAAGGGACTACAGCCTTATAAAAATAGTTTTAAAAGGTTTAAATCCAATGGAATTTCCCAAATGATTTTTAAAAACGAACTATGTTTTATGAAAGGTAATTTCAAGTCTTATGATAAGAAATACCTGATTTATAACATTATGATATTTTCAAAACATAAGAATATAGTAACAAGTGTATGACTGATGGTAACCGAATATGATGCAAATTCATTATGTTAGGGTCTGTACCTATGATTACCTATAGTAATCGGATGGG
>CM046387.1:14315381-14357106 GCA_025413485.1 Ficus microcarpa
ATACCGATTTACTATGTTAGGGTTGACATTTATGATTACTAATGGTAATCGGATTGGATATCGATATAGTATTTATGGTTTGTAGTAAGATAGACGATTATTATCTTATGCCCTGTTTGAAAACAGGAATATTAAACCTGTTGTTGTGCCTTGTTGGAATGATAGACCAAGAGCGTAGGACAATTTGTAAATACAACACCGCCTAAAGCATGGGCAAAATATTTTTATTGCAGTACATGTTTTTCAAAAATCATACATTGATTTACATTATGTACATATGTTTTATGTTTATGTTTTATTATTGTGACATCATGAAAGCATGTTCACTAATAATAAATCACATGATAAAAACAAGATTAAGTTTTTAAGTAAGAAATAGTTAAGATTTAAGTTTTCAAGTATGATCAACCAATAACAAGTTTTCCTGTAATAAGACAAGATAAGCAAATTTTCTTGTGTCATACTGACTTGCCACGAGGGCAAGTTTAAACAGTTTGGTCCATGGTTTGAGTTGGATTGGATTGGCTGCCGCAACCACTCCATGTTAAACGGTTTGGTTCATAGTTTGAGTTGGATTGGACTGGACTGGCTACCCCAACCACTCCACGGCTATGTGCCATGGCACGTGCACACATGATATGTAAGAGGTCTAAAACCAAGCTAACATAAGAAAGCATAATTGTTTTACGGAATAGAAAGTTGTACTTACTGAGCATAGCTTATAACTTACGTTCATGCTGTAAGTAAGCAACCTACCGAACATACTTGATGCAAGACTGTGAAGATATGGCATTGCAGACTGTGAAATTTCGGTTGGACACCGCCATGGGCTTTGGAATTACGTTATGTAAATGTGTTTGAATTATATTATGATAAGTCGATGGTACTGGTATATGATAACTAGTATAATTTGTAAAAATGTGGTTTAAAGCTTGGTACTCGAGTGAGTACATATAAATAAGTAAGATTATAAGTTGAGTTTTGAGTTTTGAGTCTTAAATTGAGTTAAAAAAAATGAATAAAAAAATAAATATAAATATTTCTGTATTTTTATGCAACACAAAAGTAAGTAAGATGAAGTATGTTTAAGAAAGCATGGTAAGGTAACGGCCCCATGAAATCGGGTCATTGCAAAGTTGGTATTTAACTTAAGTAAGTAATTGTAATAGCCCTACATAGGACAGGTTGTGATACATTCCCATATGGATAGCTGACTTTAAAAGTGCAAATTTAGCTCTAAGGAAAGAAAAAGTTTGGGTGGAAGTCGTAGCTTCTTTTACTATGGAACTTTCATTTAAAAAATCAACTTTGAAATCATGCACAGAGTCCGTCAAAAATTTTAGATATGATCTTTACTAGGCTTTTGTCAAGGATCATATTAATTAAGAAACTATGTGGACTTGACCACCAAAAATGGTGAAAAATTACCCTTCCAAAAGTCAGGATAATTGGGAAAAACTCATCACAGATCAACATTCACTGAATTCGAAGAACTATTAGAACAAGATATGAGTTAAGAAAGAGAAGCAAATATGAATCAACGGGAGGCCGAGACGGATATAGGAAATGTGATCAAAAACTTGTATGTGAATAACTTGGTTGGTTGTTCACAGTATCTGAATCAGTTATTTTTATCTTTATGTTTACTAATGGTAATTACTAAACTATAGTTTAAGGTGACAGGAGAATGGCAAGCGGACATAATTAATGGCTGGACATAATTCGCTAGAAATTCCACAAGGGTTTTTACTGAAAACTATCATGGAATATTAACATAACACGATGGTCTTCTCTACAAACCGTCATGTTATGTTAAGATTCCACGATAATTTTTAGTAAAAACCCTCGTGGAATAGCCTTCTCTATCCAATGTTTGGCAATAATTTTGTCTATTTCATGATAGTTGAAAAATCATCATGGAATCCAAATAGATTCTATGACCCTGGATACCATGATGGTTAAAAAATTGTTGTGATATATTTCTACAATGGTGAAAACCGTCGTTGTATCCTTTTTTGTACTAGTGTCAACCAAAAAGTCCTCTTAATTTGCCCTACGTTTGCTTATTTATAAGTTTTGAGACTTAGAGGTGCAGAACAATTAAGTTTCCCACAAAATTATCTCAAAAATTAAAAAGCTTACATCGCAGCGCCTAGGCGCTTGCTTTTCCCAGTCCATAGGACCTAGGCACTTGCTTCACAATGCCTAGGCACTTCCTTCTCTAGTCCATATGACTCTGGATACCATGATGGTTAAAAAATTATTGTAATATATTTCTACAATGGTTAAAACCGTCGTTGTATCCTTTTTTGTACTAGTGTCAACTAAAAAGTCCTCTTAATTTGCCATACGTTTGCTTATTTATAAGTTTTGAGATTTGGAGGTGCAGAACAATTAAGTTTCCCACAAAATCATCTCAAAAATTAAAAAGCTTACATCGCAGTGCCTAGGTGCTTGCTTTTCCCAGTCCATAGGACCTAGGCACTTGCTTCACAATGCCTAGGCACTTCCTTCTCTATTTTAGGGGTAGAAAGCAAGATTCGTAGCACTTAGGCGCTATACACTCGACACCTAGGAGCTGAGTTCTCTTCCTTTCCACCCAAACTTCGCCCTTGCAAGCGCCACAATGCTCAGAAATTAGCGTCTAGGTGCTTGTTGTTTTGCTAACACCCATAATTCCTCCAAAACGTCTCTAAGCTTGCTCCAAATCGCTCCAAACTTTCCCATGATTAATTTTCCTAACCTAAAAACAAAACACAAAAAGAAACATACAAAAAACCCACATAAAAACCCAAGAACCAACTAAATATCAAGCTAAAATAGTACTTAATTCATGAGGAAACTCACTTATCAAATACCCCAAACTTAATATTTTGCTAATCCTCGAGCAAACAAAAAGAAAATAATAAAAACACACCCAGAGCATTAATTAGATTTTATTTGCAAGAGACGTCAAAGATCACACATAACCATACCTCAAGAAAAATTTCTAAATGATGTGAACATCTAGAATTTCAACTCAAATGTCACTTGACCTCACTCTTCACTCTTTGTGTGTGTATGTAACCATTTACACTAACCTCTTGTGACCCAAATTGATTAATACTATTAAGCAAATCATGGTTGACCTCTAAATGAAGAAGATTTCTGAACTTTATATGCTCACCCTTCTCACCATTCTCCACTAATGTCGACAAATATTCTACCAAGGGTCATTAGGATTTTCTAAGCTTGTAATGATAGGCTAGATTAAAGGTAGTATATGGTTAATATTGTGGCTTAAAGTACCCTAAGACATCAAACAATTCAGGACCCTTTTTGGTAGAGGTCTTTTCATCAAACCCAATCGCACCACAGATCCTAATACTATCCCTTTTATGTCACATTTTATTCATCCCATTTTCTTTTTCTTTTTCTTTTTTTTTTTTTTTCTTTTGTTGAAAGAAAGACTACATCCCCAAACTTGATTCCTTGACAATTTGATAACAGTGTAGCTTTCTCTTTCTTTCTTTCTTTCTTTCTTTCTTTTTTTTTTTTGTTTTTCATTTTTTTATGTATATGTCAAACTTTTCTGCACTTTTTCACTTCCCCCACAATTAGCTCAAGATGGCTCCTAAACTATTTAATGTGCTCGGGCAAGGATAAAAGGATATAAATTAGGCTAAGGGGGTGACTTGAAAAGCTCAAACGTCCAAAAATGGCCTATATTACTTTCTTAGTGTTATGCTGTGTGGGATTTCGCCTCAAACGGTAATCAAAGAAAGTTCTCGGTGAGGTCTTGAAAAGTACTCAATCCCACAAATCTTCTCTAAGTGCTCAATCGATTATATGTGCATGGCTATGTGCTCAAGTGTGTAAGGAATCGCAAGCTAAGTTCAACAACATCAAAGCCAAGCACAAAGACTAAGTCAACATTTGTCATTTTCCAAAAGCTATAATTATGGCAATCTTTTTTTTTATCATTGGTCTCAAGCAAACAAACATGACCAACACTCAAAAAGCCTTTTTTTTTTTTTTTTTTTTAACCATGAAAGACAAAAACAAAATAAAACACAAAACAAAAACAAATGACATCCCCCCGAACTTAAGACTAACATTGTCCTCAATGCAAAAATAAATACAAAATAAGGTGTGGAGGACTTCCCTGAATGAAGAAATGTCACTTGGCATCGTCTTCATCCTCTTGGACGGATCAACAGGGGCTAGAGCTGTAGTTTTTTTTTTTTTTTTTTTTTTTTTTTTTTGAGCTTTGGTAAAGGAACAACCCCTATTTTGTCTCAAGACCTGGCAAATCAAAATAAAATATCATGTTTAAGACTCTAAAAACCAAACAAAACAAAGAAAATAAATAAAGAAACAAAAGAAACGATATATAAATTTAAAAACAATTGGGTTGCCTCCCAAGAAGCGCTCTGTTTATAGTCATCAGCCTGACTTACTTTGTCTTCAATTTCAACCCTTAATGTTATCAATAGACCATCCCATCACATGCTTGAACTTGTAAATATTCTTCTCTTGATCGCCTTCTTGAACTTTTGCTCCTTTAATTCCACTCCCATCAGTACGGTGGAATTGAGATGATGGCACCTGAAGATTTTGGCTACAAGTCTTTGATCTTGACCTTTCTTCCTTTGCATGGATGTGGAGTAACTTGCACCAAGTTCTTTTCATTAAAATGCGTTTCCACTTCATCTATTTGGTAGCACGAATTAGACTTCAAAGGATCACCGGTTGCCTTAATAACACTAAAAGTAATTTTCTTTCCTTCCACACCCAAACTCAGCTCTCCCTGCATTCCCGGTAGCTTAGAATGGTGGCCCCAAGATGAAGGGAATCTCAGAATCCTCCACCATGTTCAATACCAAGAAATCCATTGGAAGAATTAGATCACCAACCTTGACAAGCACGTCTTCCACCACACCTTTAGGATATTGAATGGATCGATCAACAAGTTGAAGCGAAACAGTTATGAGCTTGACTTCTCCTAATCCAAGCCTTTGTAATACAGAGAGTGGCATGAGGTTCACACTTGCGCCTAGATCACATAGAGCTCTAACACAATTATAAGTTCCAATAGTGCAAGGTATATGAAAACTCCCTGGATCTTTTAACCTGGGCAGAAGCTTCTTGTGCAAGATAGCATTGCACTCTTCAGTAAGTGCAACCTTCTCATACTCCTTTAACTTCATCTTGTTAGAGAGCGCCCATTTCATGAATCTTCCATAGCTAGGAATTTAGGCTAAACCTTCTGCAAAAGGGATGTTAATATGTAACTTTTTACAAACATCCAGGAACTTAACAAATTGTTCATCTAGCCTTTTCTTCTGAAACCATTGCGGATCTAGAAGTGGTGGAGTAAGAATTGGAGGATTGTTGGGGAATCTAATAGAATCAGACTTTGCATCCTTTTTTTGATGAATCAACCTTAATCTCATTCTTTTCTCCCAGCACTTCTTTCTCTTGAAATTGGTGTTGTGAGGATGGCTTGGAAGCTTGTAGTTTTGGCTCCTCAATTTCCTTCCCGCTCCTAAGAATGATGGTGTTGCATTGCTCCCTCAAGTTGACCTCAGTGTCACTGGGAAATTGCCTCCTTTGTTGAGAATTGATGGAGGTAGCTAATAGCCCAATTTGCACCTTAAGAGACTTCATTGTAGTACCCATACTACTTATGTGAGTTTCAAGATTATCCAACCTTGCCTCATCCTTGTTAAACCTCATCCTCGTCTCCACAATAAAGGTGCTTAAGTGATCCTCTATAGATGGCTTCTTCTCACTAACCAGGTGGAGGATGCACACATTACTTGAATTACCATAAGAGAGATTCTCAAGGTTGTGAAGCCCTGAATGGTAATAATTAGGCACATTGTTGCCTCGGTAGTTGTGATTCTGGTTGTTCACATAATGCACCTATTCATTATCCATTTCAACCCCGAGGTATGACATATTAGCAGCGGCAACGATTTCTATTTTTGGTTGGGCTACTTACGTAGTTAAAGCAGCAATCTGACTCATTAGTGTTGAGACTTGAGCAGAGAGAGTGGTTATAGAATCTACCTCATGAATATCGGCCGCCTTCTTAGCCAAAGAACGCTCGTTAGGCCATTGGTAATTGTTGGTAGCCATATCCTCCAACATGGAATATGCTTCTTTAGCAGTCTTGGACATCAAGCTACCCCTAGTGGTAGCATCAAAAATGGTCCTAGTTTGACCATCCAAACTATTGTAGAAGATTTGGATTTGATCCAATCCTGATAACCATGTCGAGAACAATGACGAATTAGTTCCTTGAATCTCTCCCAAGCCTCATATAATGGTTCAAAGTCCAACTACTTGAATTACTCAATTTCAACCTTGAATTCTGTTGTTTTAAAAGGTGGGAAGTACAAGAGATGTGGACAAGGCTCCAAAGACACAAGGTTAGGCTCCGGAGATAATCGTTGAAGCTTTGATAACTCTGAAGGACAGGGCTTTGAAGATAAAAAATACACCTTTGAGGATCATGACTCTAGAGATAATGGATGAAACTTCAGTGACTCGAAAGGACCAGGCTCGTTGGGCATGATGAGAAGAACTCTGAATGTAATAGACGAGACTTGGTGACTCCCAAGGACAAGGCTCTGGAAGCAGGACTTTGAGGATAGTTAGCAGGACTTCGGAGTTAATGGATGAGATTTTACTAACTCCAAAGGACAAATTGGAGATTTGTACAATTAGTTATGAATTTTTAAACTTATGTTAGGTGTTGGATTTTTTTGCTTTTTGAAAAACAAGATTTTTATAGTAAGCTCGTATTATAGTTTTCGTGACCTCATCGAACTCAAGTAAAATCAGGCTTAGAAAGTCTAATTTCATTTTACTTGATCCTGTATGAATATTATTTTTGATACTTCATATTTTAAAAAAATACAACTTTCTAAATGCGTTAAAACATTAAAATCACCTCAATAAAATAAAAACTCAAACCTTCTGTTAATCATCATCTTCTTCTTCTTCTTTAAAATTGGTGCTATGGCCATGAGTGATTATTGCCGCAACGCCCAGCTCTTGGATGGAAACACCCCAAAAAACATTTTTCTAGCGTCACTGTAACGCCCTTTAGAATTAATTTTGATTAATTAAGTTAAATTGGGTTAATTAATGTATTAAACTATAATTATAAATAGCAAATCAGGTTTTAAAATTTCTACCAAGTTGAATTGGAAAACAATTTTTAAATTTTGCATTTTGCTCCTCAACTTTTGCTTATTTAAGTTTTGACCCCTAAACTTTTTAATATTTGCAAAGTAAGCGCTTCAATATTCCAGCCTCTTTTTCAGATTCTGATGTGTTAGCAGGGCCTCGAATTGCGTAATTCACATCTCCAACGAACTGAACATATATTCCGCCAGGTTAAGAAAAACAAAAAGGGGAAATTGAAGTTAAATTTTCTATGCAATATGTCAGACCACAAATTTCATGAAAACACTACCCCTTTTTCTCTCTTCCCCACTCATACGGTTTCGCTCTCCCTCTCTCTGTTTTTTCTTGGAAACCCACAGGAAGTCTTTCTTATTTACACAGACACACCCACATATATATATATGTATGCACACGTTATAATATTCTACTTTATTTCTATTATTTACCTATTGTCCTTGCCTACAAATGGTGTTCTTTCTTCAACGCCACCTTACCCACTCACTCTCTCTCTCTCCCTCTCCATCGTCTCCTCTCTCTCTCTCTCTCTCTCTCTCTCTCTCTCTCTCTATCACCCTTTGTTCTTCTTTTCCAGAAACCCACCGAAACAAAAGCAAAAGAAACTTGAAATTTATTTATTGATTTATTGATTTATTTATTTTTCATAAGTCAGAACCCCAAATCACATCATTCTCTCCCACTTTCTCTCTACTTCCAACGCTCACTCTCTCTCTCAACCCCCTCTATTCCGTTTTTTTCCCAGAGCACCCTCGGCCTTCCCCTCCATCTCTCATCCATTTTCATTCCAAATCTCAGCTTTGAGGTTTAATTGCAGCGGCTCAGAGCGTCCCTAAGGTGGTTAAAATCTCAGTTTCTAAACTTTCAGAATCTGGGTGGTTTGGAGTTTGATTCTTGGCTGCATATAGTTTTGGATTTATAGACAAAACTAAATTTAGATTTTTATGAGTTTTGGGTTTGGTTTCAAATGCATGCATTTTGGGCAATCTCGTTGAATACAGTTTGCATGGTAATGGGGATAAAATAGTAATTTTGGAAAAATGTAAAAATTAATGTTAATTTAATGCAGTGTTAGAAAGCACATTAATTAGACCTGATTTATAGCTTAAATACAATCTGTGTTGTGAAAGTTAATGAAATTATTTGTGATTATTTGATTTTTAAGATTTCGACACTGGAACGAGAAATATCAGTTAGCACAGTAGATATTTTGTTAAGAGGTAAGATACATAATATTATTGTTTTGATAATTCATTGGAAAATTATTGATTTTACGGAAAATGTTTGTAAAATTATACTATAAATTTCTGTGAAACATGTATAGTATACATAAATATAATTTTATTTTGGAAAAATCTATCCGGCTAGAGTTCTAGATGGTGGTTTTCATGCTATGGATCCGTGGTAGATGTCCGCATATAGAGCGGTGTGCATATCCTTTAGGATAGATCCCTAAGCTCAGCACAATGTTGTTTCGGCTAGTAACAGTGTAATTATGTTATCTGGTATCATTTTTTTTATTTTAGATCTCGTTTGACAATTTAATTCAAACTGTATTTTTTCATCTCAATTTTTGTATTTTTCTAAAAAAATTTTTGTCTTTTCTGAAAAGTTAACAAAAATTTTCAATTCAAACTGTATTTTTTCAACTCAAACTCATTCACCAAACGGATCCTTAAATTTATGTTCATTTATTTAAATATTTATTGGTTCACTTATTTAATTGCGACATGTGTTTAAAGAACTGAGAAATAAATTGTATTTTTAATTGTACCCTGTTAAGTCTTTTGCGCATTTTTCTGTTTTTCAACCATTTAAGCCCCTCCCTGACGATGTTAGGAGCAACGCTAATTAGCTTTGGAGCTCGAGCCCGCAGCCTATATAGGTTTATTGTCATCTGTGTTTTGTTGCTGCTTTCTTTTGTTTTGAGGTCTGTATTATTATTTGGACTCCGTGGACTGTCATCATTTGTCTGGACTTTATCTCTTTTTGTTTTCTTTTACTTTATTTTCTGTTTTGCTATATTATGAGACAATTGATCCTCTTTTTGCTATACTGGAAGCACAAATTAGACAACTCGGCTAAATTTTCATAAATCCTAAAATGAACTAGACTTAGGATAATTTCCATAGTGGGGGTAAAATCGTCTTTTGGACCAAAAAGTTCATTTTAATATTTTCATTAAGCTACGGGTTGATTTTGAATGTTGAGATTTCCTTCCCAAACTTCCTTCCTTGTAATTGTGATTTAATTACCTGATTTAGAGTTAATTTATAGGCAATTAATTTTCTGATTCTTATGTAAATAGTTACCTATTTTTCCTAAACATTTGTACTCTATAAATTGATTATAAAGTTCTACTACGAGGATACGAGAAATTAAATTATATTATCTGATTTAAAAAAATAATAAAAATAAATTTAATCATCCACTTTTTCTGAAACCAGAAAACAACCTTCACCGTTTTGAACATATATCTACCGAAACAAAAATATACCCACCAAAGAAATCTCCAACAAACATTCTCAGAAACCAAACAATGACCATCATTTCGAAACAGTCTTCAGCAAACAATGTGAAAACAAAACGCAGAAGTCAAAACACATATCCCACAACCAATCGCTCAAAACCCACGAAACCTTCCGTCAAAACCCACAAATTTCAGGATCTCCGCACCGCCCAGCCGCCGTTCAGACTCCAAGAAAGCGTCGTCGACACGCTGCCGCTGCGCCACCATCGCGCCGCTGCACCACCGTCGCTTGCCGCTGCACCACCGCTAGACTCCGTGACTGTCATTCGCCTCTCGTCGCCGTCGTTCACCGCTGGTCACCGTCGCTCTCTCATGGTGATGTTGGTTCACATCTATTAGAACCAAACTTCAAGCAGCGGTTACTTGAAAACAAAACGACAAGGAAAAAAAAAAACAAAAAGAAAATTAAAGAAAAGGATTAAAAAAAAAAGGATAAAAGAAAAAAGGTGGGGGGGGGGGGAAGAGAAAAAAAAAAAAAGGAAAAAATATTTTTAAAAAAAAGGGAAGGAAAAAAAAATGATGAGTGGAAGTGAATTATTTCAGACAAAACCTTGTTTTGATTATTGTACTCACAGATGTTCTCATTGTCATCTTATTGGTCACGCCATGAATCAATGTTTTGAATTGATAGGTAATCCAAAATGGTGGGATCATAGTCGTGATCCACACAAGCGGATGACCTCAGCATTCATAATAGCTATAGACAATGATGGTAAGGTTTTAATATATCTTCACCAATTTGGAATAGTGTATGGATAATTGATTCTGGTACTACTAATATTATGATAATTGTATGGATAATCTCTTAAACCATCTCCACAAAAATTTGTCTCTACTGCCATGATACTTCGACCCCAGTCATTGGGGAATGAACTTTAACCCTCACTGATAATTTGAATTTAGATTCTATTTTAGTAGCTCCATCTTTAGAGGATAATCTTTTGTCTGTCTCCCAAACAACCACAGCCTTATCTTGTGTTATAATTTTTTGGCCTGAATTTTGTGTATTAAAAGACATCCAAACAAGACAAACGATCGGTTGTTGTGTTAGGCGAGGAAGGCTATGTTACTTGGACTTGGTGTCATATAGTTCCAACAAGCTTCGTCAAGCATTGGCAGTGGATTGCTTTGAGGGGGAGAAGAAGAAATCTGACATTTGGTTATGGCATTGACGTTTTGGGCATGCTTCATTTGGGTACCTAAATAAATTATTTCCTAGTCCATTTGCCAAGATTGATGTTTCTAGTCTCCTATGTGAAGTTTGTGAATTGGCAAAGAGTCATCGTGCTTCATTTCTATTAATTTTAAATTCCAGTGCAGTCCCATTCATAGATCACGTTGGTTTGTTACTTTTATTAATGATTGTACTAGGATGACCTGGGTATGCTTAATGTAGTCCAAAGGAGAAGGGAATTCTCTGTTTAAAAATTTTCACAAAATTGTTCGCACTCAACACAAAGCAAATGTTCAGGTTCTACATGGTGACAATGGTGGAGAATATCAAAGTGTTAAATTACGGCAATATTTGGAAGAACATGGAACCATTCATCAAACCACATGTTCCAATATGCCGCAACAAAATGGGGTCGCCGAACGATAGAATCGTCACTTATTGGAGGTTGTCCGTGCTTCATTGATACAAGCTCATTTGCCATTGTCCTATTGGGGAGAAGCACTTACATCAATAATGTATTTGATCAATCGAGTTCGTTCCAGCACCATCAACTTCCAGACACCATTTCACGCCCTTACTGAAGCAGTTGTTGGCCCGAATATTCTGAAATTACCTCCTCATGTCTTAGGTTGTGTAGCATTCGTACCCCTCCATAAGCATCAGCGCAGCAAGCTGACTCCTCGCGCACTGAGATGTGTTCTTCTAGGATATGCTACTAATCAAAAGGGGTACCGCTGTTATCATCCTCCAACTCATCGAATGTTCATCACTAAGGGATGTTGGTTTTCATTAAGACACGATGTATTTCTCCTCTGAGCCTGAACTTCATCAGGAGTACCACAAGGAAATTCAAACTCTAGACTATCATTTTTTATTGACTATGAGCTCCAAACTTCTCAGAATGGCGAAATCCCTGAATCTGGAAACCAGGATTTGGGCAACTTGGATTCTAGTGGTCACGACTCACAAACAAGACAATACATTTTGAAACTTTATTTGTAAATGATAAATATCAATAAAAAATAATGTACATTAATAAATTAGGGTTACAAGATATTATTTTATGTGCCACATCATACCGCTACTTGACATAAAACTTTGCCTAGATTTCAACCAAGCTAAGGAATTGTGATAAGTTATCTTCTTCCTCCTCCTATTTTTTTTTTTTTTTTTTTTGGAAGAAAAGATTTTAAACATGGATTTTCTTTTCCTTCAACTTTGAATGAATGAAATTATATGCATCCCATTAAAGAGAAATTTGATGCTTTTTAATTTTTTGCCTAATGACATTATTGGTTTTTTACCATCATGGAAATAGAAAATAATGGCTAACCATTGTGATTTCAACACAGTGGTATGATTGTGACATACCATGATGGTTTATGACTCTCATCTAAGATTATGTTCAATGCATATATCATCCTCAATATTACAATTGTTATTAAAAAAGTGCGTAATTACTATATTTTAGATTTTGTGCTCAAATTTATAGTGTTTTTTCTAAGATTGTACGTACCTTTTGTCGTTATGATTAAGTTTTAAAATTCTTAAAAGCTAAGTTTTAGTATCTAGATAATTTAGCAACGAAAAAATTTGTAACACTTGATGAAAAAGTCAAGTCATCAAGTAATAACAACCAAATGCTAAATTTAACATATTTAGTGTTTGTCAAAGATAGCATGACATTGGAGAGCAATTTTGACTTAAATACAAAAATTTGGCATTGGCACATTTGTTTGACCCTCCATTGGATGTGCCCTAATTACCTTGATATCATACCTCTTTCGATTGATCCAACAATTTAAAATAGTTTTCCGACGGTGATCTGTGCCGTATTTTAGTTTTAAAAGCCCAAATTATAGAACTAATTCACGTTTATCTTTGAATGCATTTTGTGTGACCCCATTCCCTAACTTTAAAAAAAAAAAAAATTAATGTGGCCATGTGCCTAAAATACTCATCTCAAGTTGGTTTAATACCTGGATCTTGTTGCTCAATTATGAAAGCCAACTTTTCGGAGAGGATGCCTCCTGAAAGTCATTACTTTTTCTAACAAAGAGTTGGTACTTTTCTGCTAAGAAACCTGTGGACGTTAATATCAAATATTCAAATATGTGGCAGCAAACTAAAATGGAAGCTAGAATTAGAGGGTGTTTGGTTGGTCCACTTGAGTTGGAGAATTGGAATTATTTTTATCAGAGTTGAGTTAAGTTTTGAAATCATGTGTTGGGTTGGTTGGAATTAAAAAATATAATAACTTAAATTGTGTTTAGAAAAAAAAATTATAATATGGATTTTGTTTTCCACGTTTTGAAATTCTATATAATTAAAAAAATATATCGTCTTATTTAGACTTGTAATAACAAAGTTACGAAATATTTTATAGTTTGAGTTTTTAAGTTAGAGTTAGAGTTGTAAATAGTGAAATTATCAGTTTTCTTTTTTTTTTTTTTTTCCCTCAGAAAAAACAAAAAACTATAGTTAGATAGTTTGAGTTGGTATGCTAAACACATGCTAAAATGAGTGAGGACCAAAAAGGATGTCTGGCGATTCATTCTTGGGAAAAGGATACTCAATCTTAGAGAGAAAACTCTCTAGCAATTACAAAATCAAGGGAATAAAACTAGTCTGCCCAGATCAAAGAGTAATTATAACTCTTAACAAGTCCCCACATAACATTAAGTGCAACAGATTACATGAAAACGCTACCCAAGAAGCAAATTATTCAAAACAAACGACAAAGGCTCAAAGTAAACAACAAATTAGCAAACCAAACGACAGTGCTGAGTTCAACAGAGGATCCCCTGCATCAAGAGGGTTCAAGTTCCTGCGGATGAAAAACAAGTCAATTTTGGGTATACAATCATTTGATGGTGAAAGAAAGGAGAGAAGGACATATAGAGTTACAAATTTTTTATTAAACCAAAAAAAAAAAAGGACGAAAAAAGGAAATCTTGCATGAAGTGACTTAAATCACGTGCTTGTCGCATGTTTCCTCTCTTGCTCTGCTAATCAGTTGCCATATTCTCTACTCTGGTTATAAGAAATAAGGTTTACTAATATGTTTTGAGATGGACAATATTTTCCTCAGAAAAAAATCCTTAAAATAGTGAAGTGAAAATTTGCAAAAAGTATAATTAATAGATTATTTCATCCTAGCCTCTAACTAGTACTACTGGATGTCCCCATTTATAATAAACATTATAGCATCACCAATTTAAAATATATATATATATATATATGCCATGAACCTGTAAGCTATATGAACAATATAGAAATACTAAGAGCATCACCAATTTGGCTCCTTTACGTTTTGTCAAATTGTATATTGCCATTCAGAGCCAAAAAAAAAAAAAAAAAAAAAAAACTATGCGTTCCCTAAAATAATGCAAATGCAATAGTACGGAGCGCCACTTAAACACAAAATACTAGAATAGTACACCTTACCTAGTACTCAGGTGGTTCTTGGCATATGATCACCACGGATCTCAGCACCCATATACGTAGTTTTGACATCTAGTAGCTCCTTGACGGCATCTCCGATATTCATCCTTTCGTTTGGTATCTCTTTTGAACAAGAAATTCCAATCTTAAGGACTGAATGTAAGCACTTGCCCACATTCATGTTCAAGATCAGCTGAACGCTGTCAATGCTGTTTTCTTCAACATGATCAATCTCAATGTGGCCAATTTCTCTTTCCATTGTTCTTTGTTCCACTTGACCAGTTCCGATCAGAAGAGCTGAGTCCACCACTTGGACAAGTCTTTCTGGCAATGATATTTTGACATAGTTATGGAGATTGAAATCGTCTTTGAACATTTCATCCGTTGGTCGCTTTCCCGTGAACATCTCCAATAAAAAGACTCCGTAGCTATAGACATCCCCCTGTCTTGATAGCTCACTGCCCATTACGTACTCTGCAAGCCATATAAATATATGAGTCCATTAATTTTGTAAAGTTTCTGATCTATGTATTGCTACAAAGTGCACTACCTGGTTAATGTTACGATCATATGAAAGATAAAACTTCATTGATTAGCAACTAATTAAGTAGTTAGTTTGTGAACTTTTGCACTTTCTTCATACAAATGGACTAAAAAAAAAAAGGAAACTAATAACAAAACAAAACGAAAACAAAAAACATTGTATAAATATATATATAATATTGATGTTACCTGGTGCGATATAGCCGATTGAACCTCTGATTCCAACGGAGCTGCTTTGATATGAAGATAATGGATGAGATGGATCGCTGAGGAACCTGGCCAGTCCAAAATCTCCAATACGAGCTGTCATGTCACTGTCCAAGAGAATGTTGCTTGGCTTTAAGTCACAGTGAACTATTGGCACATGACAGTGATGGTGCAAGTAATCCAGAGCATTCGCCACATCAATAGAAATGTCAATTCTTTGGACAAGATTCAAATGCCTTGCTTGTTCCGAGTTTACTCCACTTCTAAAATGCAACCACTCTTCTAGACTACCGTTGGCCATAAACTCATACACCAGAGCCTTGAAATCATTCCCTTGAAAATCAATACTTGAACATGCTGTCAGAAGTTTGACGAGATTTCGATGCTTAATGCTCTTCAGGACTTTGCATTCCGCGATGAAACATTTCAAAGCCCTTGATGTTTGAAGGTTTAGCACTTTCACAGCAACCGCTAATCCTCCCTCTTGATCTAGGATTCCCTTGTAAACAGATCCAAAATTGCCGGTACCAATCAAATTTGCTGAAGCAAAGCCATCAGTTGCTTTAAGAAGAACTCCATATGATACTTCCAAGAAAGAAATTCCAAATTGCGATCCCAAAATGGACTCGCCTTTTCTTTTCCTTGCCCAGCAAAGAAGCATTGAAAGCAGAGATAAAAGCATTATTGCAACAAGTGCACATACAACTGAAATAGTTATCTTCTGCTTACTTGATAATTTGTTCTTGGTACTGGAGGAGCATTTGGGCAGGTTTAGTTGAGCTATACCTCCACAAAGCCTCGTATTTCCCATGACCGAAAGGGCACTTGTGTTTGTGAAAACTCCTTGGGTAGGCACCTCTCCTTCAAAGCTATTGAATGATAAATTCAACATGTGCAAGTCTAAATGCTCCAAATAGGTTGGAATTTCACCAGACAGGTTGTTGTAAGAAAGGTCGATTTCCAGAATCCCTTTCAAGGAATCAAAGGATTGAGGAATGGTCCCTTGCAGTAAGTTCCCTTGTAAATACAAGTACTCCAGGCTTTCACAACTACCAATTGTTTCAGGAATTTCTCCAGATAACTTGTTCTCAGAAAGCGACAAATAGCCAAGATTTACCAACTTTCCCACTTCAATAGGGAGAGAACCAGCAAAATAGTTAAACGATAAATCTAAATATTGAGAAAGGGATGACAAACCAACCACTTCTTTTGGAATGGGACCGGTAAGATTGTTTAGAGAAAGATCTAGTATCTCCAAATTCCTGCAATCTCCAAGATTTGATGGCAGTCGTCCATGTAAGTTGTTCCCAGAGAGAGATAACAGATTTAATGATGTTAAATTTCCCAAAGAAGATGGGATGGCACCCGAGAGCTCATTCGAATGTAAACTAAGGGCATATAGTTTTTGCAGTTTACCTATCGATCTTGGTATAGGACCAACCAATTGGTTAGTCTCTAGACCTAATACCTGTAAGTTGATGAGATTCTCAATCCCAGTCGGAATGCTTCCCACAATCTCATTCCTTCCAAATGTCACGTACGCAAGCTTTATTGAGAAGTTGGCTATACATTCAGGCAGTACTCCTCCTAAATTGTTGTCATTAATGCTCAATTCTTCTAAATTCGTGCAATTGCACAAAGAAAATAGAAAATTCAAGTCATCGTTCTTCCGATGTCCAAGATTGTTCTCGTCGAGAGTTGCATATTTCAAATTGGGTAAGCCTACAAAATCAGGAACTTTTCCTGTCAAGTCATTAGTTCCGATATCAAATTTAATGAGGTTTGAGGAATTGGAGATAATAGGAACTTGTCCGCTTAATTTATTTGTGTGGAATAAGAAGACTTCAAGGTTTGGAAGTAATAAGTTAGGAGGAAGATTTCCTTCAAGTCTATTCACTGCAACAGAAATGACTCGAATAGATGAGAGATTGTATATTGAGGGCGGGATTATACCAGTCAGATTATTTCCAGCTAATGAAAGAGTTTTCAGTGTTTTCAACTGACCAAAGTCGTACGGAATGTTTCCATGCAAACTGTTCTCTTGAACATCAAACTTCTCAAGTGAGGAAGAGAGATTAGCAATGAAGCTCGGAATTTCACCATGCAAATTGTTCAAACCCAAAGATAGTTCCTTAAGATTGGTTATTGAACCCATACCTTTTGGAATTTCTCCACTAAGATTGTTTTTAACGAGAAAAAGATACTGGAGATTAGCGCAACCTGTAATGTTGATCGGAATCTTGCCGCTGAAGGAATTGTTGTTGAGGTGTAGCCATCGAAGCCGGAACAATCGGCCAATTTCCCCCGGGATTTCATTGCTGAAGCTATTATTTTCAAGGTCTAATCGTCTCATAAAGCTCAAATTTCCAATATGAGGAGCTAGATTGCCTGCAAGATTACTCGAATTGATTTCCAGCGAAGTGACCCTCCGGTGTCGATGGCCGCATGTAACGCCATGCCACTCGCAGAAATGTAGAGATTCGTTCCAAGAATTCAGAACCCCAAGAGGATCGATCACTTTAGCCTTGAATTCAAGCAAGGAGAGCCTATCTGTGTCGTTTCCTCCAAGTTTTGAGAAGGCCGAAGTGAACAAAAGAAGTTGCATGAAAAAAGACCAGAGCATGGTTAAACTGATACCGGCTGAGAGTTCCATACTCTCACAGAAGCAAGAACAGAGCTCGACCAAGGAAGTAGTTTGAGAAAGTTTCTGGGTGTAGAATGGGTTAACCGAGGGTGTACATGACTATGAAAATTAAGGCATGATTTACTCACTTGCAAGGAAGCTTGTAAAAAAGGTAAAGTCGTGAAAAGAAGACGAAATGAGTCAAAAAGCGATTGACTTCCTTGTCACGGGTTAAAAAGAATATGCTCTCAATTAATCGTATTGACTCGACTTGACTTTGCAATCTTGATTGACGGGCAATTTAATAATACTATTCCACTTTCACTCAAAAAATAATAATGAGTAAATAAATAAATAAATAATAATCTGTTAAACTACTTTCAAAATAACGAATAAAAAATAAGAAAAACATGCAGTACTTACAAACTAACATTGTATAAAATGATTTTTTTTTTTTTTTTAAGATTCTATTTGGAAACATGATCTATGACTAATTAAAAAACTAAGCTATGTGTTAGGGTTGTTTTGTTATTAATTAGCACACTCAGCTTGACTCTCCATGCACTCTTAAACTCAGTCAAATTACTATCTTTACTCTTTTAAAGTCTCCTGAGTTCCAGAAAAATATGAGAGCATGATATCTCTACTAAAATGAACAAACTAGTTAATTTTCGGCTAGACAAACAGTTCCTTTTGCTCCTGTGTTGGGAATGCGCTTAAAAAATATATTTGCTAACAACCCGACGTAAACTTAATTACTTGCTTTTGATCCTAAACTTGATTGTCAAAATTTCAGAGAATTAAAAAACCAAACAAACAAACAAACTTAAATCAATCACAGTTGATATAAAATCTAAGATCATTCCATTACTAGTAATATAATAATTCACAAACGAAAATACGTCTTTCAAGAGACTTACTTCAAAACATTTTTTTTTCCTTAGACCCTATCTTGATTAAATAAAAGGCAAGGAATGAATACATAATTTAAGACATCAACAAGCCAAACCTTCCTAATTAAAATATAACGTAAATATATATTAGGTTTAGTTTTCTTATGAAACCTATCTACTTGATCATAATTATTTAACAAATAAAAATCTTAAACCAACTTAAATCACAAAAGAGTGCTTGTAAATGGAGAAACTAATTTTTGAGCCGATATTCGTTTCTCATGCCTCTATTATCCCACCTCAATTCGTCAATTATCAGTTGAGACTAAGATACGGTTTCCTCACTGCAACACCTACAGATTATAGTATGAACATACGTGAGTGAGTTTTTGCTTATCAAATATAGAACTTTAGTCTCGCAAATAAGCAAGGTGCTTTATAATACCTTTCATTACATGAATAGTAAAATTACGTTCATTACCTTTTGTTTTGCCATGGTGTATGTAATCACTGCATGTGACCAAGGAGATGTTGGGAGAGCTACCCAATCCAACAACACTCAAGTTCATAACGATCATGATTATTTCACCTATTAGTGATCAGTATGGCATTTAATATGTTTCACTTTTATTAGTCTAATACTTTTTTAGGGTAAACATGTAATTGTAGTCACAACTCAATAAACAAATAACAAAATCTCATGACCCGGAGGCCTCATCGTGATATTCAATCATTGGCATGTATAGCTATCAAAACATTCACAAATACGCTCATATCATCGGAAAAAAAATTTTCATGTTTGTATGTGAGATTTGTAATTACAGAAATTTTGCAAATTAGGATTTTCCATGTCAACCTGACTATATTATATGCTCTCCCTCACCTAAACCTCCCTCTGCCCCTGCCTGTCTAGCTTGAAATTAGCATCAATACTATCTCCTGATTTAATTTATACCCGAAGTGGAATTTTGAAATAGTTAAAATTAAATTTTTTTGTTCTTTCTTAATTAATAATTAACTTTTCTTAATTATTAAATTTTATTCACAAATCAATTCCTTACTTATGATTATTATCAATAAAATAACTATTATTATTGTTTAGATTATTTGTAAAATATTTACTAATAATTAATCATTTGGTTTCAGGTCATATTTTATATGCTAATAAGATAAATAATTCTTCAATTGTTATATATATATTTTATCAGGGCGTGCATTGAATCAAAAGTTTAAACTAAAACTACAACAATACAATCTTTTTTTATCATTACCGATTTGTCTCTTTGTTTTTTCTTTCCTAAATATACCGAGCTTCTAATAGAGTTGAAGTTGAAATAAAGTTTAGAATTCAAAAAATTGTGGATTTATATAGTTTATAGTTGATTTTGATTTATTTGATTTATTAAATCGTAATATTAGTACTTTAAAATTAAAATTTAAGGTGAAATATGTAAATATTATATTATATGCCCTCCCTCACCTAAACCTCCCTCCGCCCCTGCCTGTCTAGCTTGAAATTAGCGTCGTACTATCTACTGATTTAATTTATACCCGAAGTGGAATTTTGAAATAGTTAAAATTAATTTTTTTTGTTCTTTCTTAATTAATAATGAACTTTTCTTAATTATTAAATTTTATTCACAAATCAATTCCTTACTTATGATTATTATAAATAAAATAACTATTATTATTGTTTAGACTATTTGTAAAATATTTACTAGTATTAATTAATCATTTGGTTTCAGGTCATATTGTATATGTTAATAAGATAAATAATTTTTCAATTGTTATACATATTTTTTTATTTTATCAAGTGAAATTTAGCTGCGTATGTCGGTATGTGGCATCTAGGTTAATTCTACAAGAATGGATATGTTTGCATCCATCAAATTTATAAATACTCAACTAAAATATGTTTCTTAATATAAATTTAAAAAATCTATTATTATCTTTAATATAATCTGAATTTATCCTTCTCGTATCCCCGCTTTTATTTTAATTTTAATTAATTTATTATATAAGAAAGTTAACAAGTCTAACTAAGAAAAAAAATTCATTTTCATTCTCAAAAAGGAAACAAAGAAATATATATATGTGTGTGTGTGTTTAAATAAAGGAAAAAAACATATATAGCATACAAAAATCTAAAGGCAACTAACAAAAAAAAAAAAGAGTAAAAAGACGTCAAATTAGTGGAACAATAAGAGCAGTGTAACCATAAAATAAAAAGAAAAAGACGAACAAAAAAAAATAGTAGTATAAAAAGATCACGAAGAATCATTTTCAAATACTAAATATAAAAACAAAGAAAAAGAATACATAATATTAATAAATTAAAAAGTTAAAAAATATATACTTAAATAGTTACTGGATTTCAATAGACATGTTTTTTTTTTTTTTTTTTAACTCAGAACCTCAATTAAAATTTTCATGTAATTATAAAGATTTCTTAAAAAAGACTCCTCCAATTGTTATTTTTTTAATTCTCTCAAAAGCCTAAGTTATTGGGAGGTGGACAAACAATGGTTTTATATTTCAACACTCCCCCTCACGTGTAGGCCATACAATAGATAAATGTGCAAACAAATATTAATTGGGTTATTTACATGAATGTTTAAATTGAAGACTATAATTTAAAAAATGTCCATTTTTTCTTTTACTTACTTGACTGTCTAAATTGATATATTGACAAAGATCACATTACCCTTTCATGAAGAATTGAAAATAAATAAAAAGTTGATCAAAAAGGAAAGAAACAATCTCTAAAAAAAGATCAAACTAAGCAAATCTTTTATAAAAGGAAAAAAGACCAATTTACTTGATTTATTATAAAGAGAAAAGGACTGTGACAAATATTAGTTGCATCATATATGAAAAACAATCATTATAATAAATAATTGGGCATTAAGATAAAATTCACAGCGTACATAAAAAAATTAAATAAATATTGTAAATAAATGTTAAAAACTTTTAAACCTAAAAAAGATATCATAATGATATAGTAATAATCATAAAGAAAGGAACACACTACATTTAAATAAACATCATAATGATATAACAATTATCACCAAAAAAAAAAAAAAAAAAACACACACACACACACAATTTCATATCACATTTAAACTTTAGAAACTAAATATTAAAACAATACCAATAATAATAAAGAGGATAAATTATCATAATAACATTATAATTATAATAAAAAACCTAAAATTATACTATAAAAATAGGTTTCTAAGAAACTTAAATCATACTTAAGAAATAATGTTTCTAACGAACCTAAATCATACTAACAAGCAATCACTATAATAAATAAATAGTCATGAAGATAAAGATATATTAATGATAAACAAACAAGAAAAAAAGAATAAACAAACCATAATGAGGGGAAACGATGTTGAATATAGTAAAAGGGCAAAATGGGTACTTCAAGTCATTGTTTATTAAAAAATGGGCACTTACATAATATTATAAAAAAATAGACATATTTTAAAATGGAGTCCTAAAAAATAGACTTTTTATAAAATTATTTCATATTAATATGAAAGTCTAACACAAATAAGAAATCTGAAACATATTAACAACCGTATACACAATGATAATAAAGGGGTTAAAATGTGCAATTGTAAGGATTTGAATTTAGGACATCTCTTGCTCTGATACCATGTTAAATTACTAATTCTCTCTAAAGCTTAAGCTATTGGTGTAATACCTGATTTTTCTATGTTACTATTCCTTCTTTTAGGAATTAAATGTATGCCGTACAGGCATTTACGAAAAAGTTAAATTTAGAACTTTAGTATGTGTTATGAGTTCTTATAGCTTCATAAGGCTCAAAAATGATTGTTTTGATAAGTAAATGGCCTTTTCGGATGAAAAGATATGAAATTTACATGATTTTAGGAAAGTCAAAAGGTTGACCGAAAAAGTCAATTTTGACCCGAAAAAGTCAAAGTTTGACCAAAATGGTCAAAATGATAACTGTGTAATTTTGTGACATGCAGTATAGGAGAAATACTGCGAAAACCCATTTTTCGGGTAAGATAGCATAAATGATATCTAAAACCACCGCAGAAAAATCAAGCACACTAAGTTAGGGCACAGGGCAAAAGGGCTCGAGAAAATAAGAAAAAAATTTTCCAGTCCGATTTTACACAGATAAAATTTTGACTACAGTATGAAATATCAGTACTGTGTATTAGTAAAACACAGTATTGGATTTATCTGTGTTAAGTTTAAAATTAGACTGCTTTTACAAAAAGGTAGCCAAACAAGACTTTATAATTATGACATCATTACTTTTTGAATTACAATATCATAAATTTTTGGTGAACCAAGCCATGCAAGACAAGTGTCTTGCTTCTAGAAAAATTTTTCCTTCTCCACCAAGCAATTGCCGGCCACCTAGCATGCCATTTGTGTGATTTTTTAAAATTTTGGTGCTTTTCTAAAATTTTTTAAAGTTTTCCCCTTGTCTATAAATAGGAGTGAGTGCTATTCACTTTAATCAAAAATCCTAGCTAAACTCTTGCAAATTTTCTCTAGAAAATCTGAGAGAGAGAAAGAGAAAGTGAAAAAGAAAACCAAAAATTTTCTTAAGCCAATTCTAGATTAGGGTTTGGTTTGTCAAGAAAGCAAGAGGGAAAAAAGTTTGAAAATTTTTCTAGCCCTTTCTAGGCTTGCTGCCAAGTGTGGGAGTGTAGAAAAACCAAAGAGAAAACAAAAAATTTCTAAAGGGAAATTTAGGGGAAGTTCGATTTTGAGCAATCAAACAAGGGCAAGCTTGAAAAGAAATTTTTGGGCCATTTTTCTCTTGTGTGCAACCACGGGTTTAAGTGGAAAAAGAGAAGAGAAAAATTCCAATTTTGGGTAAAAAAGCTTGGTGTGGCCGAGCCATAGGTGGAGGGTGAGATTTGAGGTCAAAAGCAAATTTTAGTGCCATTTGGGTGTGGAGAAACCGGTTCTAGGAGCAAGAGGGGAAAGTGAGAATTTGGTGCAAACCCTAAGCCAACCCTTGAGTGATCCAAGGTATTTTTCAAAACCCTAACCCTATTTTCATTTAAGCTTTTAAAATTGAGGTTTAAATGTATTTCAAGCAAAGTTTGTAAGAGCATAATGTAATATCCGATTTTTCAATGTCCTTATTTTCTTTTAAGGAATAAATTTTTATATTATGAAGGTATGCGTGAAAAAGCTCGATTTAGAGCCTTTGTTAAATTTTGTGAGTTTTGATAGGTCGAGAAGACTCAAAATTGATTTCTAAGCTCGAGGACGGACCTTTTTAAGTCAAAAAGGCCAAATGAGTGCATGATTTTACGAAAGTCAAAGTTTGACTAAGAAAAGTCAAATAATTGACTTTACAATATGATGAAAGGCAATATAGAAAGAGACTACGAACACATTCTTTTTGGTCAAAATAGCAAGAATAAGCCTTAAAACCACCCTAGAAAATTAAGCACACCAAGTTATGATTAAGGGCAAAAAGGTCCCCAAAAAATAAGAAAGATATTTTTACGGTCCGATTTTACATAGAAAAATTTTGGACCGAAGTACAGTTTGAAAATACTGAGCACAATATTGGAAATAACTATGTGGCACATAAAAATGGATTTTTGGGAGGAATTAGCCAAACAAGGCCCTTGTTTTTCTTAAGGGAATGACATCATGTGGCTTTTAATTGGTGATGTCACTAAGCTTATGTAAGCCTTCGAAGATTCATGAACCTTCCCCCATAAGGGCCGGCCACCTACATCCCCCCGCCCCTTCCTCTATAAATAGATGCCCAAATACCCATTTTTAATTCACAAAACTTAGCCAAGTTCTTGCCATTTTCTTGCTTGAAATTCGGCAGCCAAGGGAGGGAGAAGGAGGAGAGGAAAACCAAAATTTTTTGGGGCTTATGTTTGAAGGGTGTTCGGGTTTGCAAGGGAGGAACCATGGGAAAAGTTTGCAAAATTTTGTGGGTATCCTAGGGTGGGTGTGGCCAAGTGAAGAGGAAGGAGAAGGAAGAGAGAAAAGGCAAAATTTTCTTAGGCTTTGCTTAGAGTGTCCGGATCTGAGCTAAAGAAAGCCAAGGAAAAATTTTTGGTACCCATTTTTGGAGGTGCAGCCGTGGGTAAGGAATCAAGGGGGAGGAGGAGAAAATTTTGACCAAAACCTAGCTTTGGTCCAAGGTAACTTCTTGAACCCTAATTCTTCAATTTTGAGTTCAATTTTGAAGTTAATTTGTGGTTCAATATGGTTGTAAGGACATAAGTCCATTTGGAGTTTCTTGCCCTAAGTTTGGTTGCTTGTGCTTGATTTGTAGATCTAGGGGTATATGGCTTGATTTCTTGCTTGTTTGTGCTTGATTTGTGTTTATTTGTGATTGATTTTTCATGCTAGAAGACTAAGGTTGTATATCCCCTAGTGTGGCTGAAATCTGCCCTTAGGCAGTGTGTGAAGCATGCTAGATTAAGGGTGAATGAGTGATGCTTGTTGTGTGGAATGCAAAGCTTAGGCCCATGCAACCTAGGTTAAGGCTGTGACGCCCCCTTACTACGTAGGGCTGTCACTCCTTACTTTACTTACTTACTTGAAAATTTGGGGATTTTTTTTTTTTTTTTTTTCCTTTGACTTTCTTAAACATACATATATATATATATATTTTTCATTTTGAAACTTACTTGTAAAACATTTGTCTTTAGTAAGACCTCATTACTACTTAAGTAAACGTTTACTTAAGGTGTTTAGTTCCAAAATACCATAAAGCATAATTTGTCTTTATCATACATGCTTCTATACAAAAACTTCTTTACATCAAAAGATTTGCGGAAACAATGCGTAGTGGTATCCATACCGCCTTCGTCTACCGCCACATCGCTCCAACAATGCCCAACATTAAGCTGTGGGTTTCTTACCTACAGTATGAAATATAACTTGATGAGCTTTCGCCCAGTAAGCACAAACAAAAACTCACAAAACATTTAAATCATCATGAAAAACATTCATTTATCATATGCATATGCGTGAACCAATTATGTTCCATTTATGCATTTCATTTACTTTCTTATCTTTCTTATGGGCCCCCTTAGTGTACGTACCCTGAAATTATAGCGCGCCTCCCAGTACAGTTAGATGGGGTTGCAAGCCCCTAACTGCACCAGGGAACACAAGTGATTACACCCTCTTACAGAATCGAGGAGGTGAATCCGTGACTTGTATATAAAAATCCTCCACCTTGGGGAGGTTGGTACGACACCTTACTTGTGACTTCTTACTATGTTATTTATCTTTAGTGATCACACCATATGATGTCACTATATGATAACATACTTTGTATCTCATTAATAACATGGCATGGCATTCCTTTCATTCATGGCATTTGCAAATATGACATTTTCATAAACATGGCATTTTGCAAATATAGCACTATTATAATCTTTTACAAAAATAGCACTTTTTATCAACATAGCATTTTACGAAAATAGCACCTTTTATAAACATGGCACTTCGCAAAAATAGCACCTTTTCATAAACATAGCATTCTACGAAAATAGCGCATTTTATAAACATGGCATTTCGCAAAAATAGCACCTTTTCATAAACATAACATTTTACGAAAATAGCGCATTTAATAAACATGGCATTTCGCAAAATAGCACTTTCATAAAACATGGCATTTCATAGATATAGCACACAACATATTGCAGCATATTTAAAAACCACATACTTGAACATAATTTACTAGTTTTCATACTGCAGGTGGGGTTTGTACTTACCTCTAGTGCCGTGTTCCTTTAGAATTGCGTCCTTTCAACCGTCGGCAACCGCAATTCACTTCCTGATATATCCAAAATATAGGATCAGGATCTTTTCGTACGGTGTTGGTGACCTACCAACACTCATATTTACTTTTGGTTGTATGTCCCCTATTCATAAAATCCATCTAGGCCATTTTTATCCCTATTCTTTATTGGACTTGGATAATTCCTTATGAGGTTACATTGGGTAACCTTTTTGGTTAGAACCTTGTTCTCTTATTGGGCTTTGCTCATATATCCATGCTATTGGGTTATTCTCTTGAACCCATTAGATCTTAGCCCAATACACATGTGGGTATCCCTTAGGGTTATGTTGGGTAACCCTTAAGGTTAACCTTGATTAACCTTGGGTCAACCTCTTGTCAACCCTTGGTTATCCTTGGGTATGTAACTCGGATCTAATATCCGGTTACCGTTCGTAATCGGCTTGTTTACCAATTTTTACTATAACTTCCTCTTCATTATTTTTGGAAAATCTTGTGCAATTTACTTCCCAAAAATCCTTCATTCTTCTTATAAAAATTCTAACTCCTTTTAGTTAGAAAATTCATTAGCTTAATTTTATTATTTTCTTTATCTTACAAATGTTTGGTTGAAACCCTCTTTTTCTTCTCTTTATGGAAAAGTGTGAATTTGAAACCCGAGCCCCTTTAAAATTTTGGTTTTCGAAACAAATCTTTTATAAAATCATTTGGGGTCGGAAACCACCTTTGGAATGGTTTCCGATGCTAAAATGACCATTTTGGAACACTTCATTACTTTTCTAGAAGAGATTTTCGTGAGATTCATTTGTTGGTTTTCGGACACTCTGCGCGCCTCTCACAAAACGCGCCCAGTTTAAAAATTGGCTCGGAATCTGAAAAACTTTTCTTCATGAAAGTTGTAGCTATCGAAAAATGCTAGAACTTTCATGTTTTGCACAAAATCTAGTTCGGCCTAGATCAGTACCAGTTTTTATTTGAAAACGGGTTAAGTCTGGAAAACTGTGTGGAGAACGTTCCAGAGTTCAGCCACGGATTTCGAGTAAAACGAAGGCCTTTGGAGCCTTATTTCGCGATTCTGTCCGCGTGGTCCTCTAGGAAAAGTTGTTCCGAACAACTTTTGTGTTTTAACTTTTACCTCATTCGGCCTCTAAGGGCACGATATTTCCATTTTCCAGAAACTGCTCAGGTTCGAACCCGAACTGGCAGTGTTGAGTGTTGTGTTCGGTTTACGTCTTAAGCTAGCATGCAATAAGTGGATTGCCTTGGCAGATTTTTGGCCTAACCTTATGGGACATACAACCTATCTTCTAGCATGAAAAATCCATCATTTTCATGCACAAATTTTTGAAGCAACAAGCATAGAAAAAAAATTAGCCAACCAACCCTAACCTATCAAGCACATACACACCAAAAATAGGGCCGAAAATTAAATGGACTTATGTCCTTACAAACCATTCCAAATCATCATTAAAAACCTTAAATAAAGCTTAGATTTGAGGAGGTTTAAGAGATTTTACCTCAACCCAAGTTAGGGTTTTGAAATCCCAAAATCTTCCTTGAAGAATCACCAAATTTTCTCTCATCTCCTCCTTGCTTGGCTCACGGGTTTGACACAAAAATGAATCCAAAATTTTTTTTGTTAGCTTTTTTTTTTGCTCAAAACCGTGCATGAACAAGGTTGAAAACCTCCAAAAATTTTCAAGAGTTACTCACCTCTTTTTCCTATTCTCTTGCTCTTGGTCGCTTCCTCTTGGTGGATACACAAAATTTCTCACTTTCTGCTCCCTCTCTTGTTCGGCCAATACACTCAAAAGCTCACCAAATTTTTTTTCAAATTCTCTCTAGCTCTCCTCTCTCTCTCTCCCACGGATTTGGCTTCAAAATTTCTGAAAAGAATGCAAAGTTGGCTGATTGAGAGAGAAAAAGGTGGGTTTCTTGCCTTGTCAAGGCTTTAAGTCTTGTCTTTCTTTTCCAAGCTTGCCAAAATCTAGGGATTTTGGAGTGGGTTTGCAGCCGGATTGGGGAGAGAAAAAGTGTAAGGGCTGTTTTAGTGGGGCTTGTTGGCAGCTGAAAATAAGGAGAAGAAAAGACATGAGTTGGGTGTCCTTTGTTTGGTTGAACTTTGGTTGGACCATTTGGTTACCCAAACCAAACTAGTTTCTTTTCTTTTCTCTTCTAGTTGGCCGGATCTAATGGGGTAGAGGGTTGCCATCACATTTCAATTTTTGGTTAGGGAATGGTGATGTCATTACAAGGACATCATCTTCCACTAACTCTTCTAAGGCCTTGTTTGGCCATTTCGTCTTTCGCGGTTCCTTTCGCGCTCTACAGTCATTTCCAACACTGTGATGAGCATTTTTATTTTATAATTTGATCCAAAAATTATTCCATTAAATTTTTGGACCAAAACTCTCTTTCTCCAATTTTTCGGAGACCTTTTTGCCCTTAAAACGATTTCGGTGTGCTTGATCTATCTAGGGTGGATTTACGGCTTATAAAACTCCATTTTCGGAGATTCTTTTCATATTTCTTCATCATACTTGTAAAGTCGACGTTGTGACCCGTCCGGTCAAACTTTGACTTTTGGTCAACCCTTTGACTTTTTTGGTCAACCCTTTGACTTTTGGTCAAACCTTTGACTTTTGTCAAATTTATCCTTTTTCGTTCTTTTTCCTTTAAAAACTTCGTTCTTGGCTCGTAAAACATTAATTGAGTCTCAAAATCATTAAATGAGGACTCGAACATCGTTTGGAACAAAATCATGAATTTCTCATTATTATTCATAATTTTTCATAATCACATCATAACACATAATTAGACTCTAATTCCTTACGAACGAGGAGATTACGAGTCTACAAAAAATTTCGGGTCTTACATGTTAAGTGATGATATAGTCTTTGACAGTGGTTTGGGTTTTCATTACTGGCTTTCCCAATAATAATGCACTTCTAGCCACTTTTTAACTTGTTTTTGCTCTAAGCAAGTTTTTCCTTAGGTACACTGTTCACAAAAGGCGAACATTTCATACGAAAGGAAACTTCTTTTATGCTTGAAAATGATATTTGGTGAGTAAAAATGACAAATAAATATTAAACGTGACACGTGAGAGGGACATCCATCCTATTTCTTTGAAATAGGAGTATGTGTGTTAATTATTGGATAGTTTCACAGGGAAAGATATATTAGTGGTTTGTCTCGATTGAATGAACATTTAACCAAATCTAATGTATCTCTGCAGTTTGGGAGGTTTCATATCGCATGGTAGTGTATATGTATATATATATTTTCCGTAAGTATGTAATTGACTTTAAAAGTTGTGCTTTCCCTTGTGTTTTCTCTTTTTAACATTACTAATGTGGCGCATTCATAACCATGCCGATATGCTTTCATACATTTATTAGTTTAACAACTTTGTTACAAACAAATTATACTTTTGGAATATCTTGCAGGGTCTCTGCCTCTTCCTTGGTCAATTAGAATGAAAATAGCACTTGGCGCCAAAAAGGTCTTGCCTTTCTTCATGAGGAAGCTGAAAGGCCAGTGATATATCGAGACTTTAAAACATCTAACATACTATTGGACGCGGTGTGTTTCTGAGTTCAGGGCGCTCTCTATTCTGTTCTTAAACCTATTTCTTCAACTAATAACTGACCATTTCAGGCTATAATGCAAAGCTTTCTGATTTTGGGCTTGCTAAAGATGGTCCTGAGGGTGATAAAACTCATGTATCTACCTGGGTGATGGGTACTTATGGTTATGCGGCACCCGAGTATGTCATGACGGGTTTGTATGAAGAAACCTGTCTCTCATTTATCATTGGGCATTTTTATCATCAGTTAGGTACTTTCTTGTTTCAATCACTTATATAGGAAAAGAGACGAGCTACAATTTTTGGTCTCTTACAAAGTCTGAGATTTGTGTCTAAACCCAAGTTATATATGTTTGTAGCCTCGCTGATTAATATTTATTGATTGATTTTGAAAGTCATCCAACTTTCTAAAATGTGATTTTGTCTTTCATTAGGACATCTTACTTCAAAGAGTGATGTGTATAGTTTTGGGGTGGTTCTACTTGTGATGTTGACTGGTCGAAGATCCATGGACAAAAACCGACCCAATGGGGAGCAGAACTTGGTGGAGTGGGCGCGGCCGCATCTTGGAGAAAGGCGAAGGTTCTATCGATTGTTAGATCCTCGACTTGAAGGACGCTTCTCCATCAAAGGTGCTCAAAAAGCACTTCAGTTGGCAGCCCAGTGCCTTAGCCGTGATCAGAAAGCTAGACCTTTGATGAGTGAAGTTGTTGAAGTGCTAAAGCCTCTGCCTGACCTGAAGGACATGGCCTCTTCCTCTTCCTACTTCCAAGCACTGCAAGCAGAGCATGGTGGGTCCGGTGCAAATGCTAGAAACAGCGGCAGAATACAGTTGGGACTTTCAAGGACTGGTCATCCAATAAGAAGCCTTTCCGTACCGAATGGTCAGCAGGCATCTCCATGTCACCTAAATCAACGAAACTGGTCACCCAAACCTGGGGAACAGTTGCAGTGATGAGTTCCTGCATGATTGTGAACCACATTTTGCTTGTTCTTCTATCCCAAGGGACATGAAAAAGTTTCAGAGAACTGAATGAGGTGGGATTTGGCATTGTTGTGTATACTTTTGAGAGGTGAGTGTAATTGAAACTTATGGGCTAGGAAATTGTATTAGATGTTGAAATTAAGCCGGGAACTTTGCAACCTTTAGTTTTTCATTTCATTTAATGTCAGCAAAAAAAACAAAAGTTTACCTTCTGGTTTTTTTATTTTTTTATTATTTTTTTTATTGATACAAATGATTCTAGGCATATAGAAATTAGCAAGTAGATTGCTGCACATGGTTTTAAAATAATTTCCTTTGCTAGCATGCTATTTTTGATTAGAAATTCCATTAAAATTTTTTTTTAATGTATTTTGTTCAATATTGTGATATTTATTTATTTTCCTGCTTTCCTACCAAAATAATAAGGTTTGCAGATAAAATTAAACAAGCATCTTGTCCGCAAATGAGAACTAGCATTCTTCATGCTTGGGAAACAAGCAAAGTTCTGTTTACAACAGAACATTCTTTATTTGCTAATGTCTAATACACAAGGAGATCTTATTGTTTTGAAGCCACACAAACAAAAGGTAATACTGATCTCCAAACTTGTGCCACAAGGAAGATCCCGGTCATGAGAAACATCACTGAATTTCACTGGAACTTGTCTCATCTTCACCGTCCATGAAGACATTTGGGATCATGAGCTGCCCCAATGAAATATCACGGAAATGCTTGGCTAACGTTCTTCTGCGAGCAAGAAATAATTGAGAAACTTGTTTCATTGTTGGCCGACACTTGGGTATGGCATTGACACATGCAAATGCTAGTGTAACAACAAGAACGACATCGGCTGCAATAAGGCGATTGCTTGGCTGGGGTAGGCGTTGGTCTAGTACCTCATATAGTAGCATGTTTTGGACTGACGGTGATGAAAATGACACCAGAAGTTCTCCTGGATGCTTCCCCATTAGTGTTTCAAGTGCCACCACTCCAAAGCTGTAGACATCGGTTTTTTCCGTTACAACCATTGTATAGGCTAGTTCTGCATTCACAACCAAATTAATTATCAACTAAAGAAATTACTTTTACGTTGTTGTTCAACATTGTTTTAAAAGCACTTATAGAACATAAGATAACAAGAGGTGGAACAGGTAATAAATAGGACTTACCAGGAGCAAGATATCCATAGGTACCAGCAAGCATGGTTTGATTTGAAGAATCCGGATCAAGTGGTTTAGCGGTACCGAAATCGGCGACAAAGGCCTCTAGCTTTGAGTTCAAGAGAATGTTGGTGGTCGTTACATCACGGTGAATAATTGGGGGAGTGCAGTCATGATGCATGTAGGACAATGCATAAGCTATTCCTTTGACGGTGTTAACCCTCTTGCTCCAATCAAATTCCACAGCCTCGGCATCGTTGTTTAGGACACTGAACAAACTTCCTCTTTCCATGTACTCATAGATCAAAAACATGCATCTATTGTGTAAACAGAATCCGAGGAGTTTAACAATGTTTTTGTGACGTATTTTGGACAAAGTTTTCACCTCATTTGTGAAACTCTTTCTGAAAGCAGGCTCTTCAGCTTCTGAACCATGGAGCTTCTTCAAGGCAACTACTTTTCCACTGGGCAGTCGTGCTCTGTAGACACTACCATAACCACCTGTTCCAATGCAATACCTGATGTCAAAGTCCTCTGTTGCTTCTATGATGTCTTCGAATGCAATTTTTCCATCATAATTCCAGAGTGAAAATATATCTCCGTTCTTCATTTCTCTAACATCAAGCTGGTGTCTTTCTTTTCTCACCACACGTTTACGGACCAAAAAAATAATTCCAATGAAGGAAAAGCCAAGGAAGATTGAGATGGAAACAATGATTCCCAGTTTGTGGTTTTGCTTGGTCTTTCTCTTTGGATATATTGTAAGCAAGCAGGGAAACCTGGGATGTTACCGCATAAATTCTTGTTGCCAATAAATTCATTGGACGGAAAATTATAATCAACATAATCTGGAATAGGACACTCTAAACTATTGTAAGTCAAGTTGACATTACCAACAAATGCAGGAGAAAAGGGTATGGGGACAGTGAGATTGTTGTAAGCAAGATTCAAATCTACAAAATAGAATGGGTCGTTAGGTTGGCTAACAGCTGGTATTGTCCCGGTAATGCAATTGTGACTAATGTCAATTTGACACTGAGAAATATTACGTATGTTTGCGGGAATGCTTCCGGTGAAGTAGTTCCAAGACAAATTAAGAACTTCTAGTTGTTCAAGAAGACTGATTTCATCTGGTATAATCCTGGATATGCTGTTATTTGACAGGTCCAAGTTTCTCAGTTGTTTTAGGTTTCCAATCTTTGCATGTATGGAACCATTTAGCTGATTGGAACTTAGGTTCAGATGCCAAAGATTGGCTAAACCGCTCAGCAATGGGAAAACGGGACCAGCGAGCTTGTTAGAACTAAGATCGAGATCAGCCAAATTCCCTAACTTTCCAATTTCGTCAGAGATGGAACCGTTAATTTTATTAAAAGAGGCATGAAACACAGCTAACTGGGTGAGCTTTGAAAGTGAAAGAGGTAGATTCCCTTCAATCAGATTTTCTGACACCGATAGATAAGTGAGGTTAGTCAGAAACCAATGGTCGAAGGGATCGGCCCCACAAAGAAATTCCGCCCCAAGTTCAACTCGACTAGATTCTTCAAAAGGCCCAATTCTTGAGGAATTGAACCATTGAGTTGATTATAAGAAACGTCAAGCTTCATCAATTGGGAGAGGTTGGCTAGTGAGAGAGGTAACTCACCGGTCAAACTATTATAGGAGAGGTTAAGCTTCATCAATTGGGAGAGGCTGGCTTGTGAACAAGGCAACTCACCCAATAGATTATTCCAGGAGAGGTCAAGGTGTGTGAGCTTGGAGAGGTTGACTAGTGAGAGAGGTAACTCACTTGTGAAAGTATTATGGGAGAGGTCAAGGACTGTGAGCTGGGAGAGGTTGGCTAGTGAACGAGGCAACTCACCCAACAGATTATTCCAGGAGAGGTCAAGGTGTGTGAGCTTGGAGAGGTTGACTAGTGAGAGAGGTAACTCACCTGTGAAAGTATTATGGGAGAGGTCAAGGAGTGTGAGCTGTGAGAGGTTGGCTAGTGAACGAGGCAACTCACTCAACAGATTATTCCCGGAGAGGTCAAGGTGTGTGAGCTGGGAGAGGTTGGCTAGTGAACGAGGTAACTCACCCAACAGATTATTCCAGGAGAGGTCAAGGTGTGTGAGCTTTGAAAGACTGCCCATCTCTAGTGGGATTCTCCCGACGAGTCCGGCATAGGCAAGTTCCAGATGGACTAGATTTGGAAGGCATGAGAAGTTAAGTTCGTCGAGCATACCTTTTCCAGTGTACAAATACCATAAAGAAATTTCAGAAACTTTTCTGGCATTGTTGCAAGTTATACCTTCCAAACCACAAAGTCTGTTGTTCCACGGCCAGGACCACCAACCAGTTTTGTTCAAACAGTAAGCTTCTGAATCCTGGAAATCATCAATGCTTGGTCCCAGTAACAGTGATAGTGAGACGGAAGCTGTGACAAAGAAAGATGTAGTTTGGATGATAAGTAAATGGGTGAAGAATATAAGAAAGGTAGCCCATGCTACTGAGCCACTATCAAAGAGGGAAAAGGAATGCATATTCATGCTCAAGCTTGTTGATGGGTTTAGTCAGATACTCCTGATCACCAATTCTTACTCCGGGTACTTATGCTTGCTCTGTTTAGACACTACTAGTTAATTAATATTATTAACACGACCGATCCATAAAACGTGTTGCCGTGTTTTTCAGGTGCGGTACTGTCGACTGCAATTACTTTGTAAGAGCATATTAAACATGTTGTCAAAGACACTTTTTGTGGACGTCTTCACTTTCCATGTAGTTAGCAAGGAGACTTGAGGTCTTCTTTATTATTTTTAATTTTATTTTTCCTTTTTGACGTGAGGTCTTCTTTGCCTTTCTGTTCTTCCCTTATTGACTTGAGGTCTTCTTTACTTAAAAAATAATAATAATAATAAAAGTAAAAATAAAATGTAAAGAAGACCCCAAGTCTTTTTACTTTGTGTTGAAGGAAAGTGTACATTTAATGCCCATATAAGCTCAAAATGTAATGACAAATGTAAGAAATAAAGTGAGAAAAATGTTGGGAAGAATAGAGATGTGAAAGATGAAAAAACTTGACAGAATTCCCCTTATAGGAGCTTTCTTTTCTTTTCTTTTTCTTTTGATAAAGAAAAATCGGAGATAGGCGACCCGCATTAGTATATCCTTTATGAGCATTACTAGAGGGGTTCCTAAATGCTGATATGAATGTTTGTTAAAGGCATTTATAAGAGCTTTTTTAATGTAGGGAACATCTTTGCTTATAATACATGTTTTAAACATGATCTAATAAAAATGACCAAAAAAAAAAAAAGTGCCAGCCTAATATTGTTATTATCATATTTAAATAGTACAATTATAAATTAATGAATACGTAAAAAAAAAAAAAAATTAAGACCAGTTACAAATTGTTATCGGTGTTAAGACCTTATTAATGATGTATATATAAACATGACAATATAAATATGGGGTTATTTATATTACCTTCTAGAACTTCGCGATCATCAACGCTTGGTGCCAGTACGGGTGATAATGAAACAGAAGCTGTGACTAAGAAAGAGTTAGTTTGGATGGTAGCTACATGGGTGAAGAATATAAGAAAGGTAGCCCATGCTACTGAGCCACTACTAAAGAGGGAAATGGAAGGCATATTCATGCTTAAGCTTGTTGGATCAGTTCGCATACTTCTATCGACCAACTCTTGCTCCCGAATTTAGGCTTGCTCTGTTTAGACACTATATTAATGATTAATATTATTAACATAAGCGATCCAGAAAAAACGAGTTGCCGTGATTTCAGGGCACTAACTAGTCTACAATTAATAAGCTTGTTGAATGGGGACTTCTACGCCTTCCCTGAAGTTGCGGAGCAAAGAACGGGACTGACTTCGAAAAGTGTAGTCATAGAGTATTGTAGTGACGAATTCAGAAATTTCACTTAGTGGGCACATGTAAGGAGAAAATTTTTAAAATTAATAATTATATAGGATAACAAGTTTAATTTAAGAATAAATTGAGTGTTATCGGGTACATTTGAGGTTAAAAAAAAAAAAAAAACCTTTTAAGGGAGGACAAATTACCAAATTTTAAAAAAAATAAGGATATAATTTAATTTTAAAAAATTGAGAGGGCCACGTGCCCCCTCCGGCCCTAATGTAAATCTTTTCCTGCATGCTAGTAGTAGTAAGAGACTTTTGAGGTCTTCTTTACTTTTGTTCCAAAAAAAAAAAAAAAAAGACGTACTTATTTTTGTCACCGCTCTTAAAGGGGCATTTGGAATTAAAATAATCTTTGTAATTATAATTCTTTCTTCCAATTCTCTCCAACCTACTGCCTTTGTAACTACCGGTGGTTGTGTTAATAGAATTCTCGTTATATACTGTAGGATGTTTATATTTTTAAAGTCCTACCTTAGAATTCTCCTTATATTTATTATCTTGCTTAAACAATGTTGTTAATATTATCGTATAACTATATTCAATGTACAAGTACAAATATGATTAATGAATACCGTCAAAAATAATCTACGACCAATTACTAATTGCTATATATTAGTGTTGAGACCTTATTAATGATGTATATTGATGGATATATAACATCTAGTCCCATGGGAAGACTTTTGTATTACCCCGAGTTATTCGCGAGCCGTGTTGACTACTCAACATGCAAGTCTTGCAATATTTCCTATCTGTTATTTCTCTCCAAAAGCTTCAATGAAACCGTTGAACATAAAAATAAAGACCCATAATTGGTTTTAAAAAATGTTTTAATTTTATTATCTATATCTTCTAGGTATAGTCGTTTTTACTTTTCTGTCGTTTTTACTTTTATTCGCCTCCTTTCTGTTGTCATTTTTCTTTTAAATTTTATATTGTATAGTTGTAAGTTCCCTTCCATGATTGCATCACCAAAGATATTGAGCATTCTAAATTATTGATAAGCAGATCCCAATTTAACAACCGTTACATCAAAAGTCACCTTAAAAAAAAGGTGACATGCAAGGGTTGTGTTTCGAAAGTATCGAATGGACTACATGGCCACCACCAACGAGTGCATCGACTACACTTCTTAAAGGGTACTTGTTTGCACTTTCTTCATACTTACTAGTTTAGTCTTCGTATACTTTCTTATCATGTTTCCTGTTTTTCAAAATGCTTGATCAATTGCCAAAAACTCCTCTAACTAGCAAGTACGTCATCATGATCAAGTAATAATTAATCTTCATATCCGTAAAACAAACAAAGGGCAAAGGCAGCGAATGACTATAAAAAATCTATATATTTAATTTGGCTAGGATATTGACATGATCGATCTGGGACTTCATACAAGCAATGGGACCAACGTATGCAGTACACTTTTTCAAGCCACAACTACAAACAAAAAAAAAAAAAAGGGACCAAAGCATTGTATTCTAATTGTGCAAATATCCCACTTAAGTCATGGACTAATGTAGGCTAAATTTGTGAGCTTATTATTTTGATTCTGGTGGTTTTGTGATAGCTGTGGATTAATGTGGGTTAGAAAGATTGTGTACTTATTTTCTTTTTGATGCTAATAATCTATTGGTTTTTTAGACGTTTAATCACTGCTTATGTAAGTTTTTTCTAATGTTTTTTTAATTTTTAAAATTAATTTAAACAGGTTGGTAAAATGGGTTAAAAAAAAAAAACAAAGAAACAGGTTAAAATAACCCATTAGTATACGGATTTATAGGTTTACACGATACTTTGTGATTTGTTTAATTAACTGGATAGTCGAGTTATATCCGTATCAACCCTGCTATTAAAGGGTCAAGTTTGGGACTTTATTTTTGACATGATTATTACATGGGTTGAAGCCGTTGCAATTTCGTAATTCTGAAGGACTCCGTTGAAGCCGCAATGTGAAAAAGTGAGGCTGCGGCGTTGGCGCACACTATCTTAGGGCATAATCTCTAGTGCCGCGGCATGAAAAAGTGAGGCCACGGCACCAACTGCGAATCTCACGAGTTCAAAATTTGAATTTTCAAGAAAATTTCCAGATTTTCCCGCTTTGAATTCAAGCCTATAAATATCATTTTTAGGGTTCAAGAGAGGGGTCTTTTGCCAGAGAGAAAGAGGAGAAAACGAATGCATAGAGGAGACGGATACGTTGCACCTGGAAATGGATTTGTGGCTTTGGATTTGACTTCAAAATCAGTTTTTCTTCTTTCTTCTTTTCTTGATGTTTTAAACAAGTGTGAGGATTTTCTCAAGCATGAACTAATTTTCTTTTCTAGGGCTATGATGTAGCCAAATAATAATTGTCAATTTCTTTTCCTAGTTGATGTTTATTCCAGTATATGCTAAGTATTTTAATTTGTGCTATGCTTGTGATTGTCTGGCCATCTATTGCATGATTTAGAGATTCAATTTGATTCTGAGAGGAGATAATTAAGTTTTTCATAATTAGAATGCCATAAGATCATCATAGAACATAGATATATCTGTGGGGCTTGTTTAGTAATATGAATTTCTTATGCTTAATGAATTTTGATGAGTTGAAATTGTTACGTTAGAATGATTTGTTAAGTCTTGAGAAAGATTAATGATTTTAGAGAAATTTGTTGGCGCTATAGGAATAAACATTGATTGATTAAATTTGGGAGATTTGACATGATTTATCTTGCTGAAATCGGAAACCCTAAGTTTTAGTTTAATTGATTTATCCTTATTTAATTGCACTCTGTTAAATTTCTGCTTTCTTTTAGTTTTTAAATAAGTGTTTCTCATTTAGATTCGTTCAAATAAAATTTGAGTTAATATAATTTTGAAAATTAATAACAATCAGTCTTCATGGAACGATACTTGAATATTCTTCACTTTATTTCTTATTTCGACAATGTGCACTTGTGTTCGCAAAATTCACAATAATGGGTGTTTATTTGGCTTGCTTAAATCCAAGGACATCATAAAAGTGAATTTTTTTTTTTCCCGGTGTGATCCGTGTATCGTACTGGCAAGACATTGGTGACAAGGATTACGAAGGAGATTAGTAGTAAAATGGTACAAGTGATCCTCAACGCTATCGGCGATATCCTTGTTCCTCTAGACGTAAATATACTTTTGTTCCATATACGAAAAAACGAGTAATTGCCAATATGCATTCAGGTGCACTCACTAGTCTACAAATTACTTTGTTTATATGTGCATATTTAATATCTATGTTGTGAAAGACACTTGAACGCCTTCCATGAAGTTGCGGAGCAATTACTGGGTCTTAATTACTTGGAAAAGTATAGTCACAAAACAGTAGGAAAGAGATTTTTGAGGTCTTCTTTACTTCGTGTTTGAAAAAAAAAAAAAAAAAAGGCTTACGTGTTCTTGTCATTGTTAGCTCTTAAAGAGTGGGGTTCTTCTACCATCTATCAGATAAGATGGTCCTTTACTGTAACTTTTTTTAAAATAACTTGTAACAAACGATTGACTTACTTGTAGCTAATTTATGTAAAATTATGTGTAACATAATAAATTAGTAACAAATAGTATTATGTTACATATAGTTATTTTATAAAATTACAAATAAATTAACTAGTTGTTACAAGTTATTTAATAGAAAGTTACAATTGAGCAAGCATCCCACATAAGAGATAGTAGAAAACCCCTAAAGAAGGCATTTGAAATTCCAACTCCAATTAGAGTTTTGGAGTTTTTTATTATTATTTTTTTAAGTTATTAGTTTTCACAATTTAATTTCACATTCTCTCTCTCTCTTACTTTTTCAGAAAATTCATATTTTAAAAGTTTATAACTTTTTTTTTTTTTTTGTCTTAAGTTGAAATGAAATGATTCCAAGAGTATTAAACAAAATCCGTATTGCTTTTTTTTTTTTTTTTTCTAAACACATTTTAAATTTTAACACTTTGAATGCTGCAGCTCATTTTTAATTTACAATTCAACCATGCAAATATCCAAACATCCACTCGTTTCTAGTAACAAAAAAAACTTCAGAACTTCAACTTCAGTTGGTGTAATTTTTTTTAACTAGGCATATAATACCTATAAAAGCTCAAAAGTTTATATATTAAACTATAATAACTCAAATAAAGGTAAAAATTAAAAATTAAAAATATATTTTATCCTACTTTTTTGCTGCATCATAAATATTTTAAGAAACGAAGTGGAAAAAAAAAAAAAGTAAACAAGAATTGAGAATAGAAAGATGAAAAACTTAATGAGTGCTTCTTATATACCGTAGGATATCTCTAATTAAACGACAGATATGCAAAATTAATAGCAAAGGTACAGATATTGGGTTCAAAATAGAATTATTGGTAGGATATATATATGTATATGTTTATATTTTTAAAGTCCTATACCTTATAATTCTCCTTATATAAAAAATATTTATTGTCTTGCTTAAACAATATTGTTGATACTATCATATATTCAATACAAGTGCAAATCTAATTAACGAATGCCGTCAAAAAAAAAAAAAAAGACAATTACTAATTGCTATAGATTAGTGTTGAGACCTTATTAATGATGTATATGTTGATGGATATATATACACGCAAAATTCTAGCCCCACGGGAAGACTTTTGTATTACCCAGAGTTATAAGTGAGCCGTGTTGACTACTCATGACCATGCAAGTGATCTTGCAATATTTCCCATCTGTAATATTTCTCTAAGTTAGCTTCAATGAAACCCTTGAACTTAAAAATAAAGACCCATAATTGATTAAAACAAAAAAAGATGTTGTAATTTAATTAGCAATCTTCCAGATATAGTAGTTTTTACTTTTTGGTCGTTTAAACTTTTCATTCAACTCCTCTCCGTAGTCGTTTTTCTTTAACTTTTTATTCAGTTTAACAACCGTTACATCAAAAGTGACCTTAAAAAAGGTGACATGCAAAAAGGGTTGTGTTTCCAATGTATCGAATGCGCTATGTGGCCACCACCAAAGAGTGCATCCACTGCGCTAGCACTTGGCTTGGCTTGCAGGCTTCTTAAAGGGGACTTCTTTGCACTTTCTTCATACTTACTAGTTTAGTCTTCGTATACTTTCTCACCATATTTACTCTTTTTTTTTTTTTTTTTTTCAAATTGCTTGATCAATTGCCAACAAACTCCTCTAATCAGCTAGTTCGTACTTGATGATCTAGTAATAATTAATCTTCATATACCTCAAAAGATATAAAACGCAGAAGGCAGCTAATGACTATAATATAATCTTCTAAATAATTTGGCCGGAATATTGATATGATTGATCTGGGACTTCATAAGCAATGGGACCAACGTACATAGTACACTTTTTCAAGCCACAACTACGACCCACGAAAAAAAAAAAAAAAAAAGAAAAACCCTCGATTATTAAGGGTTGTGTTTGGGACTTGATTTTTGACACAATTATCATATGGGTCGTGTGTGTCGACGAGAAACGATCTATCAATAAGAATTGAAATTGTTATCGCTACCCCACAAAAACGGTACAAGATTTTCTCCAGTGTGTGGTACACAAGAAGTCAATTCCTACTTTTATTCCTTGAAAACGGCTTTGGAATGGAAGTGTCTCCTCAAATGGTCCATTTCTGTGTTTTGTATTTTTCTTTCTTCTTTCTTATTTATTACTAATTTATTGGCTCTTGGAAAATA